>JAVQJF010103735.1:0-41255 GCA_036023855.1 Gadopsis marmoratus
CCCCCCCCCCCCCCCCCCCCCCCCCCCCCCCCCCCCCCCCCCCCCCCCCCCCCCACCCCTCAGAGACCTTCAGTAATTATGTTCATCAAAGTTTGGGAGCTGTATGGACTCGCTGGAAACACTCTACTTCCCTCACACCTCACTTTATTATTATGAACTGAGTGAACATGTCTGCTGTGTTGTGCCCGCTGCAGGTGTGAACGTGCACTCACAATGACTCCTGGGTAGTAGCCGCCCACTGTGATGTTCTGCGTCCTGGTCGTCGCTGCCAGGCCAAAGACCAGGATGAGCACAGACACAATGAAAAGCATCACCGTCACTATTATGGATTTCCTCTTCCTCCTCTTAAAGGAACCTACAAGACAACAAATGAGTGAACATTACTGCTAACAATTAGAAGACGAGGCTGCAGCTCGAATCCACCACGAGCATTGATGTGATAGTAAGTCATTAGAGCGACTCCTGACCAGACTGGAGTTTCTCTGGCTCTGTCACACAGACAATCAATGGTCATTTGAAAGATGCTATAGCAAGAGCAAGGCATCAAAGTGCACGCTGCTTTTGAAGACAATGCAAAAAGGGCTGATCCTATATGTGCTGAATGTTTATCTTTGAGAGAAATATGCAAAGACTTGACTTGTCTTGTGACTTGTCTTGAAATGACCATCTTTCATTTATTATTTAACATGGTCAATTCATTGTTGCCAGAGTCTTGCAGACATGTGGGAAAGTAATAGCCACAATGAAGCTCAAGTCAAAATGCAGGGCAGTATTTTATAGCTCTGAAAATGAAAAGAAAAAAACAAACATCTTGTGTTGCTCAAAATCCCTGGCTTATACACCTACAGTGAACAAAACAAAATACCCAACTTTAACTTGACATATTCATATTCCTGTTTGGTTACTGGTTATGTGGATGAACTTCCTGATATACTCCAAACCTAAGTATGTGCATAAATAACTACAAAGACAACCACAAACTAGAAACAAAATGGACCTTAAAGTGCCAGAAATGTCTACCTTTCAACAGTCAAATACCTTGAGGTGAATGTAGGTCTTTTAAACCACTCGGATTTAAAACAGAGTTATCTGGACGTCCTCCCAGAGGGAACCTCTGGAGCAGCTGGGTGAGAATCATGTCTAACAATACTCAGGGCCTTCTGGTGAAGTCGAATATTACAAACTGAAGAGAGTGACAGGAAGGAGTGGCCAGTAATTTTAGATAAAATCTTATGTTATTTTCTCTGATGCAGTCGTTTCAGCAGTAGTTAGGCTATGATAGAGGAAGGCCCACCTGCTTCTGGTTGGGTGACAAAAAAAATAACCTACTGCATCTATTTGACCTCCTCGGTTCAGTTTATTCTGCAGTGTTCAGCTCATCACAGCTCGTCAGAGAATAGATAGATCATCCAAGTCACCTTCATGTTCTGTTTTAATCAATTGGCAAGCCACAAACACTTCGCACACTACAGCAGCTCAACAGCATACAGGCATAAAGAAGCAATAAAAAAAACAAGAAATATAAAACAAGGCAAATGTACCCTTCTCCATTTACAGATAATAGCATTTTCACATTATCAACAGTGGGGGAAAAAAATCTTATAATACAATACAAAACTACAAGTATACATTAAAGTATGAATTGTTATTTGACTTACAGTAAACACTGCTCATTTAGAAGTAAGATCATTTCTTTAACATCTCAAAAGCTCATGTCTGTGTGACACAACCATTTCAATATGATTACTCTACCTCTAATAAATGACCACTTTTCCTTCTCAGACATTGCCTTACAAGGAATAAGACGTCCAAAGCAAACACGGATGATCCTAATATTTATGCCACCGCAGCAAATACTGTGTAGACTGAGAACAACAATCACCTACCATCTGCTGACAAAATGACCCGTTCTAGGCTCCACACAAGGTATTCACTGACGCTTCCTTACACGAATGGACCAAAATGTGTGCCAGGTGTAGATGCACCATCAGAGCCGAACCTCCAGGCTCCTGCTGCGGTCACCGCACCTGCAGTGACGCGCTGCGGCCTGGACCACAACAGAGAGCAGCGCACTGCTGATGCAACGAGTGTTTTTTTCTGCCCGCTTTCGTGAGAGAAGAAAGAAAGAGGTTGCCGTTTCTAAACCGACGCGTGAGATGTCGAGATGTTAACCTCGGGTGTGTTCGAACAATCGGAATAAGCCCGTTCAATCAAAACGCCAGCATTCTGGTCAAACGTGTACAGTATTTAATTGATATTAATAAATAAATAAATAAATACCTGCTGCAGACACGTTGACCTTGCACACACACGCACACGCACCTACCCACGCTTGTTTCAGAGAGGGTCAGTCCGCTGGATTGGAGGCTCTGAGGAGGCGGCATGCTGGCGGCGGCGGGGGGGGGACGTCTTCACGCAGTCCGCCGGACGAGCCTCTTTGCAAACACACCAGACAAATTACAACGATAATCGCGCCTCGGCGCTATTCGCCGTGTATTTGAGCGCTAACCGCGCGCAGCCGTGCGTCAAACGCAGACGAGCGTGTTCGCTCGCTGTGGCCGACGACGGCCCTCCGAAGCCCGCTGGGCCCGACGGTCGTGTCATTTGCTCCCCCCCGCGGCTGCCGATGCGTCTGCCGGCCTCGGTCCGCGCGGTGTGTCGGTGTCGGGACGGCGGCTCGCTGCCGCTGCTGGCTGCATGTGCGCATGTCACACGCGGACTCAAAGAGCAGAGTACTCTTTACGGCCGTTACTTGTACTTGGATTCAAAGCAGCGTGACGGTACTTAACCTGGCTAACGTGCTGTCGGCCCCGCCCCCCGGAAGGACGTGACTGTTACACCCGCCATGTTCGTTACTTCACGGTACAAACCCGTCAGTCGGCAGGTGAACCCCAAGTCACAGAACAAAGGTTTAGTTGTCAGAGTAATTAATATAGTTGACAGTCTCCACATGCTATAATCTGTCGATAAAATTAAAAACACATGTATACAGCCACCGAGAGACGAATCTTTTTTCTTTTAAGATAATAATAAGTTATCTAACGGTTAATGTTAAGCTACGAGATGAGCGAGAACGGTCATTTTGAGGTAATAGAACAAATAAAAACATTTGTTTGGAATTCAAAATAGACTACACTTTCGGTATTATATTGCATTTACGGCAAATACTAATAATTCTGTAAAAAATGTCAGCGACAGAGAGGAGGGTAAGGGGCCACTGAGGGGCCACTAGCATCCACAGTCATATAAATCATGTTTAGTACGTTTAATGTCTTTTATACTTTGTGTTTCTGACACAAGTGAGAGGGGAACTACTTTGTCTGGTCGTGTAATAAATATAAGTTGGGCCCATGGTAAGGGCGAGCATCCAGCGCCCCCGTCTGTCAGAAACACGACGTTACTTTTGAACTCAACTCATACTTTTAGCTACAGAAACCATTCAACTATCAAAATGTTCAGCTCTTTGAGGACATTTATGCGTGTATTTTTCACATTTATATACTTTCAGGATTATTCAACACTTCAAGCCAGCTATTCAGTTTAGGCCTTTCAACAAATATTAAAACATTAACATCCGCAGCTGCCTGAACTGCAGAAATGTCAAATTAATTGGCAGAATTGTTTCACCTAGACAAGGTAAGAGCTGAAATACACAATGTTACAGAAACTGTGATATTTTAATTAATTGTGGAAGAAATTAGCATCAAAATTTTGATGTTTGTTGTATGTTGTGTTTTTGATGTTTTTAGTTTGTTGTTTTGTATTTGATGTTTGTAGTACCTTGTTATTTGACCTTGTGTTTTGTATTTGGTGTTTGTAGTACCTTGTTATTTGACCTTGTGTTTTGTATTTGATTTTGATGTTTGTAGTACCTTGTTATTTGATGTTTGTAGTACCTTGTTATTTGACCTTTTTACACACACCTTCTTCACACCCGAGTGAAGTACCTCTGAACCACCGTTCGCTTGTTTCCAACCTGTGACTGAGTCACAAACCTGCACCCACCTTGTTGCTTCCGACGGGATTCGATCCTGCATCGTCGGCTCTCCAACCGGAGACTTTACCTCTGGACCATCTTCGGCGCTGATCGACACAAAGAGGAATGAAGATCAGAGAGTTCAGCTCCGTCACCTGCAGAGAACATGTACACTGAAGCCTGAGATCAAATTTAATTACAATATCACAGTTTAGCTTTCAGCTCATTTGTATTTCAGCTCTTAGCTTCTTCTTCCAGGCATCTTACATTTCAGCTTTTAATTCTGGCAACTCGTTTCACATTTGTGCATTTTCTGCAGTTTGCTGCACAGCTGTCCAGTTTAGCGGCAGCCTTTCAGCTTTCCACCATTCACACGCACTTTCTTCGGGAAATGCAATTTGTCTAGTTTGGGGCCACTTCTTTACGTTTCAACGGCAAAAGGACCGGCTCCGGGATGGGAAACCTGGTCCCAGAGCGGCACCAACTCTTTGCTGGGCTAGAACCAAAGACCGCCTACGTCATGGGCTGGGGGCGGGAACAAAAACTTAGTGACCGCCATTTTTTAAAAAAAACCCAGAGCTGAATGGCCGTGAAACCAAAACAGCAGTGGTCCGTGGAAAAGACTAACTTTCTGCTGCGCTGTGGCCCTTCGGCAGAAGAGCAAAATAAACTCGAGGGAGCGTCCAGCACGAAGCCGGTATTCCAGCAAATCCAGCACGAAGCCGGTATTCCAGCAAATCCAGCACGAAACGGCTACTGCCGGGCTCCACAGAACAAATGAGCAACAAACGTAATCGCCGTCCGTAGAAAATCACGCCGAGCAGCACAAATACATTGGACATAGTCGTGTTTGGATGCGTATGTACGCTCGCAAAGCCAGTTGCCATGCAGTCCGCCATTGTTGTTTCGCTCGAAGTTGCCGCTAGTGTTGCTGGGAAAGCGGAGAGACGTGTACAGACGTAAAGTGTGACGCAATGACGTGGCTCTCTGGCTCGTGGAAAAGCGAACCGGTTCTTGGAAGGTTACTGCGAACCGGCACCGGCACCAGCCCAGAACCAGCACTCGGTGCGCGTTGGTGCAAAGCGACACAGGCCGCCTTCACGCGCGTCTCGTCAGGTTCTAAGTCCTAAAGTCGGTTTTTGTTCCAAGTTCCTTCTGGTCCGAAATAAGAAGGACCTCACATGTCTCGTTCGGGAGAAGCTTCAATAAAAGAATTACATCCAAGTCAGATATGAGACTGAAAATGCACAGCAACCACAAAATTAAAAGAGGTCAAATAATCAACATCAAATAACAATAAAGTAATTAATTTTGACATGTATGTTATGTTGCCTAAATTATAATTTTAAATCATCTTTTCTTTTTGTTTTATTTTTTTCACCTTGGTTGCAGTTGCATCTGCCACATTGACGGGGCTGTGGAGCTTCCTCTGTGGGCTTTCTGGAAATGTGGGGGGTTTATTTGCAAAATAATAAGTATCTAAATAAATAAATAAGAGTCAGTGTTTCCATCTGGAACATTACTCTGGGCCCTGTGAAAAAGTTTTACCCAACTTTATTTTTAGGGCCATGGCCTAATAGGATGCCATGTTTCTTAAGTGGCATAAACACTGGCCGAAGATTCAATCAATGTGACAGGAACGTTTTCCCCAGGAACTAACATTATGGTTTCAGTTCAATGATGAACTTGTGGAATTTGCAAATGTAAAGTTAGTTCAGAAGCAGCAGAGGTCTAGAGCTCCATAGTCCCCAGAAGTCCCCTGTTTTACTCTATGTTCTGGTTTGATTCAGTTTCAGTTCAAACTGTGTTATGGGAATATGCAGCACTAATGCACAGTATGCACTGACATGATATAGGTCCTGCTTTATCCCCTGATCTTGAGGCCTTGTCTCCCTGTGTCACAACCATTGTCCATGTTCTATTCCCATGTTTAGATTCCTAAATGAATGTGTTGAATCAAATTACCACACATCCAGTCTGTGGCCAGGTAGTATTCAAGCACAGAGTAAGTCTGCTAGAGGCTCTAGCAGATTAACCCAGCCACGAAGCTTGGCCAGCACAAATGCACGACCTGCATGATCTCTTGCAGGGCCAATGAATAGATTATGTAGCATCTAATGGCACGCACGCTGACAATTGCTCTGCATGGACAGGTGCATGAAATGAATGCTTTCCATAGGTGGGCTTTCCCTGCAAAATGTTCTGCTTCTCTGCAAATGTCCTTATGTGGTGACAAGAATCACTGGCCTTCACTGTAAAACACACGCACATATACACACATACACATGCACACGTTAGTACACGTGCACGTTTTATGCCGCGCAAATCTCAAAGAACAGATTTTTTTCCATGACGCAATTTCTCTTTTCATGCAAAAGAAAAAGAAGAAGAAGGGGAAAAAGAGCACTCTCAAAAGTCCCCCCTCTACCACTTTTACATGGGGGTAAGGGAGCGTTACGTGACCGGAGTGCAGATGGGGTCAGGGATGAGGAGGCCTACTTGAACTTCACCAGAGGGTCCAGAGGGTCCTGCTGGTGGAGGTGCTGGCGTTGGCAACTGGAATAGTATGCAATGCATGTTGCAGGGGCAATACCCAATGACTGATATTTAATTTACGATGCTGTTGTTTCAAGTTAAATAGGCTGTACACTCGATTAATAATATAAAAAAAAAACAAAAAAAAGACCCAACAACGTCTTTTTGCTGGAGCGTCTTTTTGCGCGCACAGCCAGGCAGTCACTGACTGCAGGGTCTTGTGTTGGGATAAGCTATAAATATTGTATTCATGCTTTGCTTCGGTGTGAGCCCAGTTTGGCAGACAATGGTTTGATGGTGTGCGTGCACAGAATGCAGTGCTGTGGACCAGGCCGCTGCCAAAACGTCTCTGTGGACCAAAAAAAACCCACTTGGTATCCCACCCCCAGCGTCTCTCCGTCCAGCGTTCATTCACTACGATGCGCGCCTAGTTGAAGGAGGTTCTCCACACCAGGTCCCCTTTGCATGGCTAAAACTTTCTAATGAAATCCCCCAACACTTTTTGACAAACGTCATTTTTGTCTCTGGGGGTCAAGAGGGTTTTCCGGCACATCAACCCGCGTTTCTGCTGAAAAGAAGACTTCAGGTAGGTCCGATTTCTCAATGAGTTTCTATTTGTTGCAGCTACAAGAATTATGTCGCGTGTCTGATGCTGGATTCGGATATTCAAACACTTTGGCATCGTTTTGAAAAGGTTTTGAAAATGTCGCTGAACTTGACAAGTTTGCAGATGTAAAGATGGGACGCTTGGATTCAATGGCAGATGTGATTGGTTTAACAAGTACCTTTTTCTTTCTGTGAAGAATATGGAGCCCAGTTCCACAGAGGGAGGAGCTGAAGAGACGCTCCTTAAAAACCATCCACCAAATCTTGTAAGTGCTGAAATTAAATAGAAAACAGGTAACTTTCAAATCACTTTATTCACCGAAGTAAACGCAGCAGTTAAGGCACGCTTTCCACTAGCACTACTACTACTGAATGTTATTTTAAATAACAGCACAGCTATCATTAACTTAAACAACAAGTGGGTTTATTGGCACAAGACTCAGAGCTCATAACAGCATTTTAAACATTAAACATTTAAATGCCAAACTCTCACAAATTAAGTGACTTGTGTCCCGTGGTTCCTCTGGCATCTGTGTGTCCTGGCCTGTGGATGCTGAGAGTCAGTGAGTAACATCTGGCTGTCAGAGTGACCCTCCAGATCTGCGGTCTGCAGCTGCTGCTCCAAGCAGGAGGGTCCACTCAGAGGAGGTCAGCTCTCCCAACGAGTGCCAGAAAGGTCACCAGCGGGTTTTATAATTTGCAGAAACAGGGGACAGGACCATCAGTGTGATGTTCATTAATATGCAGAGCACTCTCTGGCAGTTTATATCATTGGTCATACTCGGAGCAGAAGGCATGCCATTTTTTTCCTGCAGTGATTTGAAAAGAAAATAGGTCGACTGCAGAACTTAGCAGTTGAGAATATGTGTGGTGAGGGCTTTTTCTCTTCTTCTTCTTTCCACCAGCCTCACAAAGTGATACTCAAACATGGCCAAGAGTTGGAAGAAGAGCAGGAGGAGTTGGCCGAGCATCAGCCTCTAGAGCAGGAAGACCTGAACTTTGAGAGATGGAAGCGCAGGCCATTACCCAAGAGGACACTGCACCAGAAAATAGATGACTTGAAGACATACCTGTGGAATGCAGAGACCAACGAATTCATGGGACGCTCTGGAAAGAGCTGGAGTGAGTTGACAAAGAAAGACAGGTTCTATGTTGTTGGGGTATGGGGAGGGACATTTGGATTAATGCTAAAGTACTTTATTTTTTTACTGCAATGTGTCCAGTAATTAGATCCAATGTTGAGTGTGTTACAGTTTAATCATCTTAAACACGCTTAAGAGCAGTCATGGTGTTTGAATGTCTTTAAAATATGCACTCTAGGATAGTTTTATAGGGAGAGAAATGTCTCTGCAGTCCAGTGACTGCTCACTGTGCTGCAAGTGTGTGTGTGTGTGTGTGTCCTTATGCTCAATGTTTACATAGGTGCATGGACAATTCAGAGTGTCCCGACAAAAACAGACTGCCTGGGGACATGTCCCCAGCGGGAGTGCACTGTTCCGGGCCTCGCATTGGCCAGGAATCACATTCCTCTACATCTTACCATGCTCTCCACAGCCTCTTTCCCAAAGCCTCGGCGACCTCATCGCTGAACTTAATATGCTTATGGCCCCTCAGTTGCAGTTAAACACGTAGAGATGCTCTTATCCACAGAGCTCACTGCCAAATCCAGCTTTGGAGCAGGCAATCTTTTTTTGGCAGAAGCGACAGACTGGACGAGTTTGTTGAGTCAATGATGATGGAGCAGCCTCTTGGTATTCCAGGGTAGTTGTTGTGTGACGCTGTTGAGCCCCTCCCTCAGCTCCACTGTACACAATGGCAAACATGTTCCAACTGAGTGTAGAGAGAACATCCAAGGAAAGTGTGTGATACATGCATGAGCCGAAAAGCTGGATTTCAGGCAGGGCTAAGAGCTAATTTCAGCTATATTACCACTGTGTGCGCACTTGTGGAGGAGTGGGGCCCATGGGTCTGATGAAGAAAGGCCCAGAGCTGAAGTCTGTGCTGTGTGTCCTGTGAGACGAGTGTGTAGGAGAGGACACAATACCAGAGTGGGGTGATTGGGGCTCCTTGGAGCTGGCCGGGCATCTATGGCTGCAAAAGACCTTCACTACGATGGCAACCGGAGGTTCACTGTGTTCCTGAGTGAAAGGACAGCTGGGAGAATTCTCACTGAGCTCGAACAGAAAGGCCTTTGTGGCTCCGGGGACGCAAGGCTGGCTGCAGCTAGTCCCCTGTGAAATTGCCCGCACAGCAAAAGCCATTTAATTTAGGGCACGTTTGGCTTGATTAGTTGCTAATGGACTGTTAATTGAAAATTGCAGAACAATGATAGTTCTCGGCGTTTCTTTATAACGGGATTCTCACGTTAGCTCAGTACAGTGGATTTCATACCTAAACTATTGTAGTTATTTGTAAGTCCAGACATGAGGGGTGAACAGTAAACAAATTAGTGGCCGTCCTGATCAGGAACAGTAGCTGGAGTCCAAACAGGCCACACAGTCTGAGCCAAAGTGGAAAATCTCTATGTGTCATTGTTTCTCTCCACTAAGATCAGAGAAGTGATTTATTGAGAGATGTCTGTTATGTAAGGCACTTTTGTGCAAATACTGCTTCAGAAATATTCACCCAAAATAACTCCCCCCTTTCCATCCCTCTTTTAGGCCTCATCCTTCTCTTCTACGCTGCACTTTATCTGTTTCTCGCAGCCATGTTTGGCGGCTGTATGTTTTGCCTCATGTGGTCTATTAGTCCCTACCGTCCAACCTTCAATGATAGAGTGATGCCACCAGGTAAATATAACCCCAAACTCAAACCCCTCCACTGCAACCTCCACTGTCCTTCTGTCTGTTGCTTCTACTTGAGTCTCAGCACAGTTGACTGTCTCTGGGTCTCCACTGGCAGGTATGACGATGGCCCCACACCTAGAAGGCCACGAGATTGCCTTTAACGCCTCTGATCGCAAATCCTGGAAGAAGTATGCGAGGTCTATGGATGAATATCTAAGATGTGAGTCAGTGGTGATTGTAGGACATAATGTTCAAGTTTGGGGATGACTGATGAGGCTGTTTAAAATGAAGTGAGCATGCGATGGGTTAATCCTCATCTTCACTACCTTTGTCCCCTTTTTCCATTTGGTTCTTGCAGGGCATGCTGGGAAGGGAAGCCTCTTTGTGGGCAGAGTGCAGCCATTCATTGAGGTTTTTTTTTCATGACCCGCTTTTGTCAAGCTTCCTTAGTCAGAGGCCTGAGTCTGGCAGGGCATTTGCTGTAGCAAGGCTTTATTTATGCCCTCCTCTCTCATTCTCCCCCCCTTCTCTGCCTCTTTCTCCCTGCTCTCCATTTTCAGCGTATAACGATGCTGTTCAGGACAGGAAGAATATTCACTGCCCACAGGACAGATACTTCATGCAGGATGACTTGGAGGAGAGCGCCGAGCGAAAAGCGTGTCAGTTTAAGAGGTCCTGGTTGGGGGAGTGCTCGGGGCTGCAGGACCCCCACTATGGCTATTCTCAGGGAAGGCCATGCATCCTCCTTCGAATGAACCGAGTAAGATGTCACCAACACCTGTAAATCACTGCACTTTAAAAAGTACAGTTATTAGCACACAAAAATAAAAAAACTAAAGCAGGAACATAAAACAGCAAAGACACAGTGTGTTACTGGACTGTTGAATCTCACAGGTTTCTCAGTGAGTGACATCTTGTGGCCATTTCAGGGAGATGATGAAGACACATGAAGTGTATTACTTTTTGTCTCGACACATTTTGAATGGTAACTTATGCAGAGTTACATTGTGGAAAGTAAAGTAAAATCTTGCATGTGATTTTTAAGATTTATAGTTCAGTTTGAAGTACATCCAACCAGTGCAGGACAAAACAAAATAGCACAGAAAGGAAAACAAGAGGTTGTCTGCACACTGAAATTTGTAAGCAGCCACAATTACATCTGATGCAAAATTTCAGTCTACAAGGTCTCTGTCAGGCAAGCATCCACTGGAGTTCAGTTTGAAGACATGACAAACAAAATTATAGAATCAAACAGGGTCAAAAAGTGCTTCTTTACTTTTTAGTTTGCATGACGACACTTTTTTCTTACTGTTCTTACCTTTCTATAGATTCTTGCTTACTTGCCTGGCCAAGGAAAACCAATAAATGTGACCTGTGGAGTTAAGGTACAGTAACCATCAACACTCTTGCATGTGATTTTATCTCTGCAATAAGCAACATGTGTGAAAATGTCATTATCGTGTGATGCAACAAAACATAACTAATTTCTCTTACAGAAAGGACCTCCAGACGCTTTGGGAGAAATCCAATTTTTCCCTAAAAGCATTTTTGACATGAAGTACTATCCGTACTACGGGAAGCTCAGACATGTGAGTGAAAGTTTCATCTTTGTGGATAACTGCTGTGGCATATAGACCATTTAAGTCTGAAATAACACCTGTCATGTCTTGTGTTTCCTCTGTCTCAGGTAAACTACTCTTCACCGGTGGTGGCTGTGCGTTTTGCAGGAGTGCACCAAGACACTCACATCCAAGTACAATGCAAACTGAACGGAAAGGGCATCATCAATGATTCACCCACTGACCGCTACCTGGGCAGCGTGTCCTTCTCCTTGGACGTCGGAGCGTAAGGCAAAGACATCGCTGCCAGCAGGATGCCCCCGTGACAATGAGGCAGGAAAATGTACAAGAAAAGAAGTTGAAACATTATTTTCCATGAAATATGTAATTTCCCTCTCCTCATCTTTCACTTAAATATCCATGTCTTCTGCTGTGAAACAAATTCCTCAAGAAGTAGATATTTACTATTGTGTTTCTGTTGTATCTTTGTACCTTGAGCGTGCTACTGGCACCTGCACCCACAACAAACAGTGCTGAGCACAGGACAAGTGTGTAGAGTGAGTTACAATTGAATTCCTGATATTTTACAATGATTAGCAAGATTAATCAAACTAAATGCCCAATAGTAAGCATTTCTGGCTATGCAAATCAAATTATGACTTAAAGCATTAATAGACAATTAGATATATTTATCAGGTTAGATTATGGTTTTGTGTGCACATTTGTGTTTGATAAAGTGTACTAATTTGTTTTTGCATTATATTTTTCAAACATGTATATTGTAAGAATTCAAAGAACTGTCATGCAAACACTGAAAGCAGGACTTGTACTGTACTTACACAGTAAAAACAAACACTATTACTATATTTTTGGTGAATAGAGCAGTATTACAGTATTACAAGTATACATTTATGATAAAGCATCACAAGCCACCTCTTGCCTTCTTTTGTAAAAACATTTGCTTTTCAAAATGAAATACTACACAAGACTGATCAATAAAGAGACAAACTGTGCTGTGAAACAGTTTGTGAAAGGTGTGTACCATTTTAAAACAGTATAACAATTTTGTGATAGTATTAATCCTGCCTGAACTGTGCTACTAAACTTGGTATCAAAGTTGTATTTATTCATATTATAGTTATTATAATAAATACAATGTTCTGGTATGTACTGCAAGTTTTCTTCCACCTGGGACTAATAATCTACATCTACTTTGTATTGAATATTTTTTAAAAGCTAAAATTTAAACCATATTTCAGTAAAATGAGTTTAATATAATATCTTAAGCCTGTTCATCTTAAATACATTTGAACAGGCACTGTTGCTGTCTTCTACTAATTGTATGAGCATTTTTAACTGATGATATGTTTCAGACACCTGCTACAGAAAACATGGTTAAAATACAATGGATTTTCATATCTCTATATTTATGATTGGTGTTGGCAGTAGTATTTACGCAGCACTACGCCTCCCAAATGAGTATTTGGATTTCTGTTCCTGGTGTTTTATTTATATATATTTTGTTCCTGCATAGCCCAGATAACTTATAAAACATGAAATATGTCCTTATTTGTCATAATAAGGATAAGAAGCTACAGCCATGCGAGCGGCTCTGTGAGACCGGACTCACACATGGCGGTGCTTTGAGCTAAATGCTAACACATTAGCTTGTTAACAGTGATGGGAATGTCATTAGTTTTGCAGATAATTGAACATAAAAAGTATCAATGACGATAGTGCTAGATCCACAGTAAAGGGCTCACCAAGGTTATTACAATTCATCTTGAGGGGACCATGAATGTTTCAACTATCCATCCAATAATTGTTGAGACATTTCACTAAAAAACACAAATGGGAACCTCATGGTGGCCCCAGAAGAAAAATCAGAGGACCACCAAAGACATTAGGGTTCATCCTCTGGGCACCATGGACATTTCTCCCAAAATTCACTGCAATCAATCAAATCGTTGAGATATTTCAGTCAAGACCAAAATGGTGGATCGACCAACAGACCGTGTTACTAGCACAGGAAACAAAGCTTTATGAACATGTCTGTATATTGCCACATTCATTAGACGTGCAAGGCCATTTCCCGGCAACGGGAAGGGTTACCACTTCACAACCTTTCTACACGTTGGGTCTAATGAGGTCAGAAGAAAAGTAAAAAATTATTTTTAAGGAAATTTGGTTCACTTTGCGATTGTTATTACAACAGCGGGGTCTGTGGGAAGTAAAGCCAACATCAACAAAACACAGGTCAAATGTTTTATCTCCAAACTGGTCTCAGTAATAAGATAGGCCTACGTCCACTGGTGTGACCTCTGGGTAAACTTGCATCTGCCTGAATGCCAGTAATAGCTGGAGCTGATAGTCATGCCTCTGTGTACCATTACAGTTTATAAAAAGAAAGTCCAATGGACAGTTTGAGCAATCGCAGCAGTTCCCTCAGCAGTGTGAACAACCGTTAACCTTTGAATAGTTTTGTCACAAGACTCACAAGCTCCCGTTCTGCAACTTCACACTATAAAGGAGTATATAAAGAATGACAGGGATACAAAACAAGAACTAAACTTTATTTAATTTGTTCCCCACTTGTGTTAAACAAGCTCATTTATCACATTCTTCATCAGATGGAGACAAGCTTCAAGCAAGCAACTCGGCGGTGCACAACAGAAAGGCACGAAACTGTCAGGGGGAAGTGATCAAATGTACAGAACTGAGAATCTTATAAACGAAGTGGTATAACTATTACTATATTACTTATGGTCTTTGTGGAACTACTCATGCTGCAGGAAGAAATTAATGTAAATTCAACCAAGTTTGATTCTGGTGATCAATATAGATTTAAATTGTATCACTATTTTGCCAAAATATCAATTTGTTAAACTTTTGATATTAACATAGAATTAAAAGGGAACAACATCATTAATTCAGCAAATACTCAAAGGTAAATGTTTTAAGAGATGTGCACTTGTACTTGTACAATTGAATTGAATTGTACATTTCAAAAGATTAAGTCTTCCTAACATGTGAAAGAAACATCAAAACCTGACACATAAAATAAAATAAAGCTGGTCCCAATGCTGGTAAAGTTTCGTGATAAGTTAGTTTCCCTTTAACTACACATGCAACAGGTAGTGTTTTGTTTAGCTGTTAATTTATGTTACATAATGTTTAAAGAAATGTGACAACTAGTGGCATCTGTGGTGTGAGTGACAACAGGGTTTCTATTAGCTTGCTCGTACATTCACGTCATCAAAAATCAATGCCAGTCATTCTATACAAGAGAGTCATTTACACATATACTATTGTACAGCACAGAAACTGAAAGGGGGAAAAAGCCTCTCTGGGGTTTGGAGGAGGGAGCAGGTGGACGGCTACTCACAGCCAAAAATTTAATTTGTTTAAACATGCAATCTACAATCAAACAATGCAATATTGATCATACATGTTGTTGTACTTGATTCAGTTGTTGGCATCAAAGCATAACAAAGGAAACAATTGAGGTGGTTGCTGGGATAAATTTTAAACTGTGCGAGAAATAAGCTAAGGGTTATTTTCAGGGAGACAAAAAAGCAGAAATCTGGGATGTTTTTGATGCACTGATGGCCGGGGGAGGTGTTTTTAGGAGCTGAGGGTTGAGAGGGTAAGAGAAGCAGAAGCAGCTGGGTTTGGATTATACAGACTGGTACCCAGTACGACTCTTCCTCCGGCCAATCAGGTAAGAGATAAGCACAAGGATGATTAGGAAGCTCAGCGCCACGCCCACTGCAATGGGCACCAAAAAGCTCAAATCAGAGTCCAGGAAGCATTCCTCAGCTGACAGACAGGCAGACAGACATGGAGATAGAGGAGACAGACAGAAGGTTAGTGGTTTAGTCAGCAGAAAATACAACTCAGAGATTTAGGATATTTACAGTCCACAAAGCATTAGAGAAGGAGGCAGAGCAGCAAGAAAGGAGATCAGAAGCTACAAAAAAGGGAATCAACAATGTAAATGTCATGTAGATTAGAGGAAAGGGTCCTCAAATATTCCACGGCACAAAAAGGAAGTCACTCAAGTGGTTATTACTTATTATTCTAGATCAACATTAATTTCATGCAGAATGATTAAAGGAAATTCTAAAGAGGTCCGACATTTTGGGAAACATGCAAAATTCTGAGTCAAATGAGATCAATACCACTCTTGTGTCCTGTCATTTCAATATGAAGCTACAGAAGAATGAATGTGGTGCCATCTTGGAATGTGGCATCAAATCATCATAGGGTTGCCAGGCAACTGGAGGATACTACAAGTCACTGTGCCTGGCCAAGATATAGTAGTCCTGTACAACCCCTACATTTCATTTTTCGTACGGATTAAACAAACGAGATTTAATGCGTTAACCAGTGAGGTTTAAAGGCTAGCTGGTCCCCCCCCATTTCCAGTCTTTGTGCTAAGATAACTGTCTGCTGGCTGTAGCTTCACATTTACTGTACAGACATGAGAATAGTATCGGACTTCCCATCTAACTCTCAGTAAGAAAACAAATGTCGAACTACTCCTTTAGGAATACAGTCAGGCAGCAGCATTAAACACTACATCGAAGCATCAATACAACAGGTTTTTCACAATTAGTCAAAGGCAGCAAGGAAAAAAGGCAGCGTTTCACTGACTATCCTTTCATTAACATCTAAAATGAGGCCAATTTAACTAGAAAGACTCGTAGCCAGTGGCCATGTTTCTCTTTCTCCCGATGAAATATGCCAGCAGAACGATAAGAATGAGAACAATCAGGGCAACTCCGACCGCTATGGGAACAAGGAAGCTCTCTGCATCAGCCTGGCATTCCTCAGCTAGACGAGAGTGAAGAGAGCAGAGAGGTGAATGTCTTATATGCTGAACAGAAGAATAAATGTAAGAAGAAAATTCATGGTTAGCATGAACGGCTGGAAGCTTTGTTGTTGTTTTACAAAAGGAACAAACATTTACTCAAGTGTCCAGGGCAGCAACACATTTTTATTTCCATAAATCTTATCATACTAAAAAGCTCCACATCAGTCCGACACATAATTTGAAATCCAATTGATTGTAGCTAACAGCGTGAGAGAATGGAGAGATCAGCAGTCATTTGTATCCACATAACACACATAAATTGATCTTTAACAAGATGGTCTTGCAGCACAAATTCCCTTTGCTTAACATGTGTGTGCAATGTTCTCAACTGGTGAAGGGGAATTAAATTAGCATTACCAAATAGGTACTGAATGTACAAAACAGATGGTTATAATTAAGCAAGGCACAGTTGTCATGATGAACTTGTCAGATGATATATTGAGAACAAGGGAGATTAACCTTGAGAAAACACTAACATTTATACAGCTGCTGCAAAACCATCTATATAATTAAGGCAACTGAGTTTGTACAAAGCTGAAACACAAAAGACAACAACAATAATCACAAGCAAAATCAATGCTCATATTTGATTTAGAGCCATTATTCATACACATGTACAACGTCCGGGAAAGCAAATTTTTATAAGCAACTTCAAAATTCAAATATTTCTATTCCTTTTTCATATTAAATGTAGTTTACCGATGGCATTGCTCCAGTCCTGAAGAGGTGGAACAAGGCTAACAGTACACTGCACTCTGCTAGAATTAAGCAACAATACACAGCTACTACCATGTGTTCTACCATTAGAGAAATACACATTCTTGGGCTTGCCTCCATCCCTGACACTGCATCACCGCAACCTACACCAACTCCCTGACTTAAAAGCTCCTGGAAATCTACTTTTCAGCTTCTTACTGTGAGCGATAGGGTCCTACAATACTCTGCCATCAATTTCGTCTATTTAACTTGAGATTATATCAAAAACCTTTGTGGATTTAGCCATTTTTTAAAATCAAACTCTGAAGACAGCAAAACTGATCATACCACACCTACAATGAGTTTTGAGCTTTTAAAAAAATAGTTTTGACATTTTGGGAAATATCCTTTTTTTGCCGAGATGAGAAGATCGATACCACTCTCGTGTCTGTACGGTAAATATGAAGTAACAGCCAGCAGATGATTATCTTAGCTAAGCATAAAGACTGGAAACATAAGAACATAACATAAGCTCTGTCCAAAGGTTATAAATCAGCCTGCCAGCACCGCTAAAGATCAGTAATTAACATGTTATATCTCATTTGTTTAATCTACACAAAAACAGTGTTTTTAGGCCAGTACAGATTAAACAAATGATAGAATATGCTAATCTTTAGAGGTGCTGGAAGGCAGAGCCATTCTAGCTTTTCTCCCTATTTCCAGTAATTAGCTAAACTAAGCCAACTGTCTCCTGGCTGTAGCTTCATATTTAACCTAGACATTGTTTATCTAACTCTGCAAGAAAGCAAATCAGCCTATTTCACAAAATGTCTATTTCTGTCTTAAACTCCTCATGAACTGTTTTTAACTTTAATATTCAATTTTATAGAAATTGCTGATTTGAAAAACTGGTTTTCAGGAGCTTTAACGTCCCCTGATCCAGCTGCAGCCCTCTGAGCTCAGGCCAAGCCCAGGCCTATACACAGGTTAGATAATGTGACGACAATCATCATAATGCAAAAATATAAAGAGCGCCTTAGTGCATTTATATGTAAATATGCTCATTTCAGAATCGTCTATGCTGAAAATTAATATCCACACAACAAAACTCTCCCTTTTCTAAACATAATGCCAAAATGTTTTCTGTGAGAAAGAAAAAAGTTGACCTTAATTTTCAGATTTATTCTCTGACTGAAGCATGTGCAAATAAATGTAAGAGACCTTTTATGCAGCAGAAATTTTGACATTATTATATTGCAGGAAAAGCACAGGTGTAATTAATAAAACTAAGAGCCCCTTTACACCTGAATGTTAATTGTTAGTGTCATTAGTTCCACCTGGACTTTTACAGCTTGATTATGTCGAAATGTCTTGCATGAAAAAGGTCTATTAATGTTTAAACAACAAACACTTTGATTTCACATTCTTAATATGATTGGAGACACATGATCAGGACAATAGTTCCAATGTTTCTCCTGCTCTACAGGGGCAAACATGGGCTAAAGCATATTTCTATGACACGTTTCCAAATGAAGTAGACTTTCATCCTTGTTAATGAATTTCTGGGAACAAAGAAAGACATGCTTGACCATCTTTCTTTGATTTGTGAAAGAAATGCTGTGATGATAGTTCTTATATCCCTTGATGTAAATAATTACAGGGCTGAAAACTCAAAACCATAAAAAAAAAGGACGGAAAAACTAAAATGTGCACAAAGATTAAATAATGACAAAAGAAAGTAAAAAGGGAATGCTTGCAGAGCAAGTGCAGGATTCCACACTAACAACCTTAAACTGTCAAACATCTTGTGTTAAATGTGTGAAAAATTAATGTCCAGCCGTTTTTGTAAAAGCAAGTCCTACTGGACCGGTACTGCAATTGCTTGAAAAAAAAAAAAAAAAGGTTGTGTGGATGTTGCACTTGCTCATTTATTTAAAGAAAAGAAAAGAAACCCAGAAAACAACAAAAAAATAATTACAAATAGGGGGGGGGGTTGACTAGGTTGGTCCTTGGGAAACACACCAAACCCTCCATCTACACGGATTTTACCCTTTTATATACTTCATGTCTCATAATCAATCCCAACTGATTATCTAACTCCAGTCATTTAATAGGTTGTACATCTCAATTTAAGGTTTCGATTCTTGAATTTTGAAGTTATTTGCCAGGTAAACATGAACGTGAAACCCAAGGACCAGGCTTGGGGACCCCGTGATAGTTCGACAGGTTCGAGTGGAAGCTGGATTTAAAGGGTCTGATATCCAACATAAGTCTTTCTTCGACCAATCACGTATGCGATCACTACAATGAGAATCAAGCCAGCCAGAGCAGCGCCAACAATGATTGGGATTAAGATGCTGGTGTCATCCAATGAACATTCATGGGCTGCAGATAAAAAGAGAGTCAGTCAACACATGGAATAGTGATTGTGATTAGCAACACATACAGAGACACAAGTGAAGCAGCAGGATGGCAGTCTTGTTCTGCCATCTTTAAAAACAGCTGAGCTGTCAAACTGTGCCAAAATACAACACTAAAGCTGTCACATAACAGTGCTCATTTGAAGGAATGTCTTTGGACATTAACAAAACGTCCTTTTCAGGAAGTTGAGCCTTGGATGGACTTGATTAGAAATTGTATTGTCTCTTTCAAGGATTTGATGCAATCGCTGTAAAACCTTGGTAGTCCCAAGGGGGTCACAAAATTATGTCTATTTTTCAAATTTTCCTGTAATTTCTGCTTTTCTGGATACTTTTACCTCTTCAGGCTTCTAAAAATCCCTCAAATGACTGTGTGATGAGGGCTCACGAGCAGACATTGCTTCATTTTAAAAAGGACACAAGCCAAATGTTGAGAACCGCTCACTTTAAGTGTGTGTAATCAAAAGCTTTCCCTTGGTTGGTAGGTTAATGTGAAGTAAAACCGCACTAATTTTGAGTATGGTTGGCTTGTGGCAGTCTGCAATTTCTTTTTGTATCTCCAAAAAAAATAAAAATAAAATGTCAGTGCTACTAATTGCTGTAAAATTGCACATTTTAATGTGAAGAGCAAAGTTTAATATCAAATGGTTAATTGCACATCATCTTTCATGAAAAACTAAACCAGGTATTTCACTATAGAGTCTGCCGATTGTCTCATGTGCCACAGACAGAAAAACAAAAACCAGGTGTCACTTGGTCATCATGGGACTTGGGAGAGTCATCATCCATTTCTCCCAGACACTAAATATTAAACAGTTTGGTTATTGTTTTATGATACAGTAAAGAATAACCTACCTGTACTGAAAACACCCTTCTTTACTCCAAAGGGTTGTACTTGAAGGTCAAAGGTGTAGAGAGTGAGCTGGCTGGTGATGGTGTAGTTCTGCTCTTTGTTACACATATAGGAGCTGCTGACAGCTGCCTCCCACAGACTCAGGTTGTTGTTCGCCTCAGAAAACACAACACCTTGAAAAAACAAAAACAAACTCAACATTAGCTTGCTTCTCAGTGTGGTGTCTGGTCTGTATGGGTGAATATGACTCTTCCAATTACCAGAGCTTGTCTTTCCAGTGACGTTCAGAGCATGCAGGTGGAACTTCTTTGTGTCCTGTTAGATGGAAAATACATATTCAGAACCAGAAAGTATGCATCCACAGAATTTATTTTGAATAAAGGAAATTATACATTCTATCAGTTACCTCAATTAGCAAAGGCTAACACAGACTCAGCATTCTGGACATACAAACATTCACTGAACATTTCACATTCTGTTGCATCTTGTCCAATTTCTCCATTATATAATGTTAGTAACCATGTTACATACTTTTATCCATCTAATTCAGTGATTCCTAACCAGAGGTATGAAACAATAACAAAGACGGAAATATAGTGGTGCAGCTCTGCTAATTAAAAACATTTGATTTAAAAAAATGATTAGGGCAGCAAATAAATATTTCCATTGTCAATTAATATGCATATTTTTTGTATTAATCGTTAGGTCTACAAAACATCAGAAAATAGTGTGAAATGGCCATCAGTATCTGGCCAGCAGTCCAAAAGCCAAAGATATTCAATTCAATATGATACAAGTCGAATAAAAGTAGCAAACTGACATTTAAGAAGATGGAACAGTAAAATGTTTAGCATTTCTGCTTGAAAATTGACTTATATGCTGCCAATTAATTTTCTGTCCATTTATTAACTAATTGGTGCAGCTTTAAAAATGATATATCCCCATATTTGATCTTAGGAGTAAGAGAAACACACACACACACACAGGACTACAAACTGGTGTGAAGCTGATCTTCGTGTTGACTTTTCAACTACAACTCAGCTTCACAATGACCCAAGTGAACTGTAACACCTGAACGCCACATACTGATCAAGAGTGCACGAAAACTAGTTAGAAGAAAAGAAAAAGTTTAAATGCATAGCTAAAAGTAATCGTTGAAATGTCCACCTTCTGCCACTCAGAGTGTTAATAGTAAGGCTGCACAACTGAGTGTTGAATAGATTATCATAATCTTAATGCTGTTTCATGGGTCTTTTAAACTCTGAGAAAATGTCACAAGGCAGGTTTATTAAATGGATATAACAGCATATTGTTGAGGACTTACATTGGTGAAAGTGAACAGAATGGTCATTGTGTTAGACACCAAGATCAGCTCACTGCTGTTGACTCCACATGAGCCAGAGGCTGTCGTCCCATTAGGATCAAGGTTCATCTCATGTTGTTTCTATGCCAGAGGGAAGACAAGGGAATCATCTCAGCAAGGACTGTATCTGTATGTCATCTGGAAGGGTTTAATAAGATGACAACATTATTATTCTGTGTTTATGAACATACCTCTGCTTGCTTGAAACCAATCTGCAAGCCAAAGGTGGCTAACAGACAGGCTGTGCTGTTTTCATCAGGCTTGATGCTGTACTTCCCAATGGAGGGTGTGGGGAGGGTGGGGGTTGGAGTGGTGGTCGGAGGAGGGGCAGTGGAAGTGGAGTTTGTCACAGGAGCTGCGGTGGTATGAGTGGTGGGGGCAACAGTGGTTATGGGAATATCAGCAGCACAAGAGGTAACTGTGAAAGGAAAAAACAGAGAAGAGAAAAAAATCAATGCAAACACGGGAGAAACGTTACAGGCAACAGGAGACGTGATGCTGCAACTGCACTTACGCTTTTCACTCTTGGTGCCATTAATGACAAAAGCCTGTATGAGCACGTTCCACAGTGTCTGATTGACCAAATCAGCTTCGATCATGTCTGTACTCTTGCACGAGTAGCACGTGTCCATGCCTACGCCTGTAATTTGAGGCTTCACGGTAACGGTTGTGGTGTCTAGAAGAAATTCAAAAAAAACACATCAGCATCAGTACAAGGCCTTTTGTCCATGTGTGGATTTTTTGTTTGCACTGTGAGGTGTAGAAGTTACCATTTGATATAGATTTAGGGAAGAGGGTCGTGTCGCTGAGGTTGTAGGAAAAGATGATGGAGTCTGCCTGGTACATTTGTCCATTGAGGGTGAAGTTCACACTCCAGTAGTGTCCCTCTCCAAAATTCAGCTTCAACATTGAGCTTGTGGCATCACATTCACTTTCATCTGATTTGACGTCACCAGGAAGTTCAAACTCAGATATTTTACTCTAAAAGAGAGCAGAGTGTAACCGTATTTAACATTATACAAGTCTGATTAATAAAAGCAAAATTGACAGACATCAAGAAAAAAACTTTAGAGTTTAATTCCTGGGACAGGTACACTGATGCTTGAAAGAGTATAATTTTTAATTTATGGAAAAGCATATGCCACAGAGCAAGTTGGTTTAACAAGGCATCAACATTATTCTAATAGGCCAGAGTCTGGTAGACAGCTAATATGAAAAATCCATTACAGTTGAGAGTGTAATAAATACAGGTTAGAAACTGTCTTTCTATAGCACAACAACTCACTAATGAAAAGTCAGGACACAATTGCAGGATATGCATCAGGGAAACTCAACAACTAAAATGCTGAATAGCAAGAATGTATTTGCTTGCAGTGACTGACCTCATTTCCCCTTTCTATGATAGCATCTGTTCTCACAAGAGTTGTCTGATAGTCCTGCTATATTGGCAAAGTTATCTCATAAGGATACTGTGTAGCCTGGTGTACTAAATATACCAAGCACAGTTGGTCACAGTAGAACATCTTGTGTGTGTGTGTGTCTAAGAGCAGACACTCACCTTGTTGTCAGCTGCTACATATGTGACGGAGAAGTTGACCATTAGATTGGCATAGAGGCATAACTTGTCATTGCTGTCTTTGACATTCACCACAACGCCATGCGACAGCTGGAACACTGAAAAGAAAGAGAATATATCAAACGATCCATAGATTTAGTCTTATTATTATTCTAATGAATTATTAGTCCAGTTGGAATTTAATTGGTTACTCTCTTCACTAAAAACATAGTTGCAAAATTTGAAAGTTTGTGGATACTTCATATGAAGTCCTACTGATGACTGAAGAACACTCTTCAACAATAATTTTCATTCATACTTGCAACAAAGCCATGTAACCTTTCTACTGGCTCTGAGAAATTGAGTACAGTTTAACAGAAAAGAGGCCAATGTCCATTCAGATTTACTATGTGACATTATGAAACAACAGTAAAGTAGCATAAAGTTATAAAGTCCACATAAACTCAAACTCGCAATACACTATAGTTTTTCTTAAGGGCCAAGTTGCCAGACATAATGTTAACAATTGCCTGACAGATTCACAGATTTCGGGACATTCAAATCAAAGCTGTGAAGTTCTGAGACCCTAACTGTGGGAGCACCATTTCTGGATGATGGCATTTTAACGCCACTTGCTTTGGAGTCGTGATCTATTTATCTTCATATGTTTCCGCTGCGCCGTCAGTAATGTTAGCTAGTTTGCTAAATCCCATAGGGTTAACGTTAGCTCAATGGTCATTCGTTCGACTTGTACTGTCACTTGCCAGTTTACTGTAAACTGGACAAAACGTAGCTGATGCTAACTATTGTAGCCAGTTAGCGTAATGTTAATGCGTCTTATGTGCCAGCGGGGTTCTAGGCACCATCTTTACTGTCTTAATCTTGGTGCGGCTAACATTATTTAGCACACTGTCACATGACTCAGACCGTCTAAGGTTTAGCATCAACTCAAACTTTAGCTTCAAAGCAAGCAAGCTAACGGCTAACTAACGTTGACCGGCCAACACACTGCGCAATGTCAGTATAACGTTAAAAGGTGGCATGACAAGTTATTTTCAGGCCATAGCTTGGTTATTATATGCTGGCATGAAACGATAAACAGCAGTAATTTGAGAATATTTAGCTTCTTCAGCTGCATACGGCGACTTAGCAGTGTTCCAGTCTGATGTTGTTGACGTAGGTCACAATTAGCCGTCAAGCTAGCTTCGGTAGCAAAACAGCACCATTAAGGCTGCCTCTCGAATAAGAGGCCGATCGTGGCTTCGTTTTGAGGCTCAACCAGTACATTCACCTTAAACGCACACGTATGTCTATACATTAAATACAATTCACAGCCAATAGTTATTCTTTAAATAGATCCAACAGGGCAACCTTTAGCTAGAGAGCAGAATCACTAGGCCCGGAGTGCCCCAGAAGTTTCATCACGTCACTTCCCAGGAACGGCTAACATTTTTTTTTTACCGTCACTTCAGTAACTAACTACGGCGATGCCACGTACCTATTCCAAAGGCGACACATAAAACAAGTGCAGCATATCGGTGCATGATGGCCGAGTAGTTTGGA
Organism: Gadopsis marmoratus; assembly: GCA_036023855.1. Classification (NCBI taxonomy): domain Eukaryota; kingdom Metazoa; phylum Chordata; class Actinopteri; order Centrarchiformes; family Percichthyidae; genus Gadopsis; species Gadopsis marmoratus. The sequence goes on from JAVQJF010103735.1 coordinate 24,789, forward strand.
GTGTCCGCCGCCGGAGAGAAGACGTGGAGCGGTGCTGGGTCTGTAGCTGCGCCGCCGCCGACTGTACCAGGAAATACAAGTCATATGACGGGGATCAGTGTGCCAGACCAGAAAGAGGTGTGGATTTAACTGTAGTCCAGCTTTAAATCTCTCCCCTTTTTTTTATAGTTAATTATTGTACTGTGTGGATTTTCAAAGCTCACACGAAGGTGCACGTTTACTTGCTTCAGACAAAAAAAAAAAAAAAAAAAAATCTGGCTAATGGGCTGCTTTCTTACAAGACAGTGGAATGTGTTTGGGAAGCAATGGTTAATAAAGGAAAAAAAAACCTCGATTGAAACAGTTATTTTAATCTGAAGCAATAAATCTAACAGACTCATACAAACAAGGGCATTGTCTAATCAATCATTTTTTTCTCTCACGTTGAGGCAATCCACTCCCCCCCCCCCACCCCACTTTTCAGCAAGGCCTGCAAGCCCCACAGGCAGACATACAAAAAAATATAGTGTATGTATTCGATATGACACTGGGGAAGATGGGCTGTGATGTCGTTGTGCTCTCAGTGTACTTTCTAAGGGTTAACAGAAACCTAAAAAGTAGTTGACTGTCAGACGGGATCATTTAAAATGTCACTTTTGTGAAGTATGTACAAAAACATACAAAGACAGAAGAAAACGAGAAACTTAAATGCATATACTTGTACAACTGAACTGTTTTAGCAGCTTGAATACACCCTATAACAAAAGAAGTGCTCTTTTTTTTTGGCACAAACTCTGGTTTGAACGCTTTGTGCGTTAATGATCACAGCTTTATCAGATGGCTACATGCCTTAGAAATGGTAAAGCTTTGCTGCAGGGTCACACATTTGACACAGATATTCCCCAAATTGTCAATTCCCTATTATGAATTTTAGTCCAATAGTCCCACATTTGACACTGACTGAAGAAACAAGCATCCGTTTAATTTTTTGGATCCTTTTTCTCTCCAGCGTGTGGTACATTTATAGCATATTGTTAAGTGTGTCAGCATTTGCTTGGGATACTGAGTGAACAAAAAGGAAAAAAAGAGTGACTTGATAACAAAGAGCATATTGATTCAAACTATGGACAAAGAAGAATCTAAGTTTGAAAATAAATATTTTTCCTCTCCATTAAAAAAGAAAAAGAGCAAACGGAACAACATCTGTGTGTCTTCTTTGTCTGTCCACGGTAGCCCAACTCTCTCAGAGGCACTGAGAAATAAGAACAATATTCTCTTTTCAATGGGCATGCAGTCCACAGGATCACAAGACCCCTGACAAAAATCCTGTGAAGCAGTATCCATTCACTTGTCGGTCGCTGGGTTGAAGATGATAATGGTTAACGTCCACTAGAGCAAAAGATTTAGAGATCGATCACCTCAGCCTGACTGGACCATCTGCGTCTCTTTTTCCTGTCACTTGTTTTCCTTTCTCTAAGCCACATAGTTGTACTGGTTGGCGTTCTCCTTGTCACGCTCCATATAGTCCCTGTCAATGAGAGACTCTATCCTCTTCTTCAAGTCAGCAGGCTGAAAGGGAAGATGACAGAGAGGAGGCAGAGGTTAATGCACGAGGCACATGCCAGCATTTCTGGTTATTTTTATAGTTTGAGGTGTGAGGTAATCACAGCGAAAAGCTGATTTATGTTAAGGCGTGACACTTTCCCAGGGCAACACTATACAAATGTCCTTCTTGTACAAGCAAATTTATACATCTTATTCTGGTAGTCCCGTCTTAAAAATCAACTTTAATTTAACTCTCTGACAGCATTAGACAGCTAATGGGGGTTGCAGCTTGTTAGCAGGGATGGTGCGATTCAGTGTTGTGCTAATCACCTTGACAGGGAACTTGAGCTGGTTGTAGACCTCAGACATCAAGAGATTATGGCTCAGAGTCTTCCTCATCTTCATGATCCGCACGATGGCGGCATCAATCTGATACTGACGATCCTGAAAGACCCTCTCTGTGGTGCTGGCTTGCTCCTCCACCTGCGGGGAAAGCAATTAGTTAAAATAATTCACCAACACCTCAAAGGCCTTGATGTGAGGAAACTATGATACTCATAATACCGTTTCTTTCATCTGGATCTGGTTTATTTTGATCCTGAACAGCTTGTGTTTGAATTCATCATTGCAAGAGAACTTGTCCCCGTCCTCCACATCTTTGCTTTTTGGGAGTTTGGTGAGGACGCGCGCTTTTCCACAAGCGAGTGACTGAAGAGTCCGGCGCAGTTCACTGTCCTCTGTAAACCAACAGACAGTGTTTTAGATGAGAGGGGCTGCATAATGAGTACTTGACAGCTGTTATTTCCTCATCAAGTGCTGCCAACCAAACACTGATGTGATTGTACGGACCTATTCCTGTCGCCAGTTTGATCTCCTCCAGCGTGAACTCCTCTCCTTCGTTAAACATCAGTAGCACAAGTGTTTGGAAAAGTGACACCTGCAGCTCCTTCTTGCCCTTTTGTGAGAAAATCAAAAAAGAGAACAATTAACATTAAGCTTTATTCACCGAGTGAGTAAAACACACCAGAGTATTCTTAGAAATTTGTGATTTACCTCTTTAAATTCAGCTTTTAAGACACAATGGCCGAGTGTTGATTGCCACTGCAGCTTCCTGCCACTGTGTTTGCCCAGGTAGAAGGTCTTGAAGATCTCTTGCAGTCGCACCATCTGGACACATATAACAGAGGCGTTGCAAAGCAACATTCAGTATATTTATTGCATGGCAGGTTATTAAAAAAAACAACAAAATTTCGATATTTGCTCAGCACTAACCTCAGCAGGCAGGTGCACTTCCATCGGGGCATATGTTGGCCAGTAACCCATCGTGAGGATGTTCACCGTCAGCTCAATGTTGCCAGGAATGTTTTGGCACTGCATATACTACAGAAACACAAATGAGACACGTATGATATCCACCTGCACAAATGTACTTGATCGTTTTAGGTAATCGCTACACGAAACTTAATCGGTTTGTGGGTATTCAGACCAACAACAGCACTGCAGGGCTGTGTGTCGGTGAGGGCATGCCGTTTCAGCTGCAAGTGAGATGATGAAATATGATCCATGAAGCCCAGCCTGAGTAATAAACCCACAAGTTTGAAAGCTTATTGGATTTCAAAACACTGCACAGTTGTTTATAATGAGGAAGGACTTTATAACTCTGGAAACGTATCACGATGACAATCACTTTATCTTTTAACTTTACGATCACAAGGTAATCAGTAGAAATTCCCGTTACAAAGGAATCTACCTGGAAGGTGCACTTTTAGTTACACAACTGAAACAATTGCTGAATTAAAATCGATTTTGTCGACTGCTCTTTATGTCAACATAAACATTCCCCTCTTCCGGCTCCTCCAATGTGAGGATTTGCTGCTGTTGATCTGGTTGTTGTTTTGTGATTTGTAACTGGTTTTTTCTTTTGGACAAAATGAGACATCTGATGACTTTAGGAAATTATGATGGGCATGTTTCAATATTTCCTTGAAATTTTATATACGCAACGATTAAGCGATTAATCAAGATTATTCGATAATGAACATAATCTCAAATTGCAGCCCTAATAGCAAGTATTCTATTGCCCAAAACAAGCCATTGCCAAATGACGTTGCATCGTGTTGTGGCAACGGTTAAGTAACGAACGAAGTGTCTGAAATCTGCCTTATACATAATCTCACTGTCATAAGAATCAACTATAAAACTCATGTCATGTGGAGATTCTTACAGGCCGAACCCACTGTTGTTGTTCTCACCTGTTTGAACTGCACCATGATGTCTTTAGAAAGCTCCATATCCTTGAACATCCCCTCCAGTTTGCTGGTGAACGCTGCTCCACATTCTGAGGAAACACCAAAATGTCAGAAGTCAAATGTGTATTCCGGGTCAAAATTCCCTTTCTGTCATTTATTTGACATGGAGTGTGTTTGTGTGCGTTAGGAAGTGATGAATGACACTGACCGTGTTTCAGCTTTGACAACATTGACTTTTCAGCATCCACAGAGGCGCTTTTTCCAACCAGCAACCTCTTGGCCAGATCCTTTTTGTAAAAGGCCTCAAAAACATCTTTTCCTACAACGACAACACATTATTACATTGAGAACAACACACGGGGGGGGGGAGAAATCCTAAACTGAAACAAATGTGATAATAAATATTACCATAGATGAATCTAAAGATAATCATTATCTTATCCAGCATTTTCTCGAGCTCTTCATCTGTTGCCTCTTTGTTTCCTGCCCTTAGCTTTGAATCCACGTGTTTTGCTGTAAACAAAAGTGCATTTTCAGTACGTTATTTCATGATGATTCTGGTAGTATGCTCATTTCCTGATGGCGCAGCATTTAAGATGAGGAAAGCGCTTAGTTACTGACCTATGAGCTCTGCAGGCTTATTTGGCCGTTTGTTGATGAATGTTTCGAAAGCCTCCTTCATGGCGTTGATGAACTTCTCATTCTTCATGAAGCAGATGTCGATGACGTGATCCACCTTGTCTTTGAAGTCCAGTAACTCTTGCACCATCGTTTTGTCTTTTTCTGGATTGATTACGATTGTGCTTCCGAAAGCCTAGATGTTGATTTTCAAGACACGGGAATACAATGGAAAGCAGTTACCGACAGAACATGCAAAACAACTCCCGAGGGCTCAGAACCTATAACTATTAATGCTGTCATACCTTTATGTACTCTATCCAGTGTTGCAGGAGAACCTGAACACCACCTCGCACTCGACTGAAGAGCTGATAGAGAAGAGACAGATCCTGAATTCTGTTCTCATCCAGCAGATGAGTCAGCCCTGGAAGTTTCCAACAACAGAAAGTCAGAGGTCAGAAGTACTTTCAGGACCCAGTATGTAGTCAGACAGGCAGGATAGTTAGGTATCAAATGCTAATGCTACTCATGTATACGTTTATATAAAGTATTTACTGCTGTGTACCTTTTTGCAGAGTAGCTGTGAGATGTTCACCCAGCAACTGCTTCTCCACAGTGGCAATGAGTGGTTTTCTGAGTGGGAAGAAGAAGAAGACAAAAACAAAACAACCTCAGGCTACAAATTAATCTATGGTCAGTGTTAAATTGCAAACTGAATACTACAGTTTAACACTCACTGTGTGCTCTGGTCTAGATATGTGATGACTCTGTCGGCCTCCTCCTCCAAGCGTTTGTTGACATGATGGAGATATTCTGGTACCTACAAAATAAAGGAGGATATTAAAATTGATATAATAATATTGCAGTAATTACTTTAAAACGATACAGCTCGTAACACCCAGAAGAACATTTCATATGCGCTGTAAGAGACACTTCTCTAATACAGCTGAGTTTTTAAGAGAACATTTTTCAAAACCCAGCTGACAAAGAGCTTCACATAAAGCAGCAAATTAAAATCAACAGCAATAAAATCAAATTAAGAATGTGGGGGTAGCAAAAGGCATTAATAGGACCAGAATAAAATGGATAAAAACAAATTCCAATAATATAAAGAAAATAAAGAGACAATTCAATTCAGGGTAAGCTCTCAGTTAAAAATGTGAATGATTCAACTGAATAACCATTTTAGAGGATGTCGGCCTGCATTATAAAGAGGTGTGCTTCTGTTATTTAGTCTACCGTCAGTGATATAAATTGAATCACACCTCTCTTAAACAGTTTCCCCAAAAACTGAACATTATAACAGTTAAAGGAAGATCTTCGGATATCCTTTAAAATGGCTTTACAGGTGAGTGACCACCTGTTGTATTAGACTGCATTAATTTCTGCTAGATGCACCTAATAAACTGGCCAATCAAGAGCGTCTGCAACCTTTACAATGACAACCGCCTGGGGGCAAAGCATCGCACATTGTTTGATTGTAACAAACATAGTGAGCAACAAGGAACAGAGTTTGCCAAAGTATTTTTTCAGTTATCTATGATTAAGTACATTTTGTTATTACAGTTGGGTAAGACAAGAGTAATATGTAAACGAGGTGCCTTCTTGAAGGATGTTTAAAAGATGATACTAAGTCTGCTAGCCTTTTTTCTTAGGCTAAACTAATCTCAGGTACACAAGTTCATGTGTTGTAGTTTATAGATTTTAGCATCAAGATTGAATAAGCAATTTTTTTTGAACAGCTAACTAATGCTTGTGAGGTTAACTTCTTATATATATAAAATATATATATCCACTGCAAAATGATCAGTTCTCTGGTTTTACTATTTATAGGTATGTGTTTGAGTACGATGAAATTTTTTTTTGAAAATTTGAAGTGGTCTCTTAATGTTTCCCAGAGCTGTATATATAGCCTTTTTCAGAAATCAGCTTTTTCAGCTGAGATAAAAGAAAGCCTTCACTCAAAACACACCATGTATTGTGACTGTATTGTACTGCACTCACATCACCTGAAGTGTATGTTCGTGTTTGTATGATGGAGTTCTTGTTCTGTGTGGTTTTGTCTGAGTTTCATTCTGAGGTACTGAAATCAAGACCCGATGTTGCAATTCACGCTTTAGATGCATAAATATTTGCACTGTGAAATTACAGTGCAGACACTGGACAAAAACAAGTGTAATCAGACTGTTTCTATTTGGCCAGTTGTTCATTGAAATAAGAAGAAATATACACAAACAAACAACACAATGGGGTCACATTAATCACCTCTCTCTCCTGCATCAGCCTCTGTCCCTCTGCAGCGTACAGTCGGTTAGTTTCCTCCAAAAAGCATTGCTCAAAAGAGTCTTGATAAATCTGTCAGGGAGGGAAAGAATGCAAGCTTCATTAAAGCCATTTGTCAACAGGAAAGTGACAACCCATCACACCCTGATGCAGATGATCATCTCAAACAACACACTCTTCTTGCAGTACAAGGACAAAGATAAAATCCAGGCATTCAAATACAGATTTACACTGTGGATCATCATCACAATAACAGTGAAATAGTCAGTTACCTGCAGGTCAGAGAGCATGCTCAGCAGGCTCCTCAGTAGACTGCGGTCTATTGCCTCCCCGCTTCGCTCCCTCTCTATGAGCAGCAGAATCCCATCGATGGTTTTACTCTGGACCTTCAGATCACTGATGATGTAGAACCTGAACAGCTCCAGACCCATGTCCCTGCAGAGCAGAGCAGCTTGGTCACCACCCACTTTCACAGAAATCAGCCTCATGCTGTTGTAGAACAGTTAATCAGTCATCACTCACCAGATTGATGGCAGCATTGAGTTTTGTAAAACATAGGTGCGGTCCAAAAACAAAAATATACTCCTAATCATGATCTGTGAAACGATGACAATCACAATTAGAAATAAGCGCTCACAACATTGTTATTCTTTTTGAACCATTTTGCCCTTTGATTCAAGTTACAAAAGGGGCCATGCCACTGATTTTACACACCAACATCAGCATTTAGCTTCCTAAAGTCAGAGAAAATAACCCTGATCTTGAATTGGGTTTGAGACTTACATTCTTTTAACAGCAGGTCTGTGTTTCAAAGTGGGTTTTAAGAGCTTGAAAGATCTCAGATTAAAACTACAATACCAAATTTCACACCGACAGTGACTTTTTTGTTGAAAGGGGGCATTTGTTTTGAGTTTAGATGTTTTTTTAATGGTGTTTAAAGAGGGGAAATTCTTTCATATGTCGGGCCACGTCCTACAGGAACCTCTCCCTTTCTACCCCGGTGGAGCTGCCAGCAGCTTAAGTTTGAACAGACAGGATGCTTGATTATGTGATATTGAACTTTCTGTCCATGATCACAGTCCAACAGATGTCCAGCTTTTAAACCTGTCTGTCTTCCCTCCAGTCATTTATAGCCCGTTTCTTTGCTAGTCTCCCTATCTTGTGTAAATGTGTACAACCTACCCAATTGTCTCGTCAAAATCCAAGATGGCGATAGCTGCGAAACTGTCTATTTACCAGGAAGGGAGGGACTAATGACAGATGCTACCGAGTTGCATCACTGGGAGTGTAGGAGCCGGCATGTTTGAACCACGAGGGACTAAAAGTCAGAATAACTCGGTGCTTTGGGTTTTACTATCCATCACTAAAATCAGTGGAATGCCCCTTTAAACATGAAGACTAAATAACAATCACGTTGCATGGAAAGCGAGGTTATATTAAACAGACTTTCAAGGGATATGATAAAGTTATAAAACATACCATTTGTCTGCAGTGATCCTGCCAGCACTTGTCAATTTTCTTTAGGAACAGCACACTGTCCAGGGCATCCGTATGAACAACGTTAAGGTAACAACGGGCTTTCTTTCAAGAGATTTACTGCAGCATGATTGACACAAAGCCATGCATAAGTAATAACTGGTGAGTTCCAATGACAGAAGTTGAAGATAAATAGAAAGTATAAAGGATATTCTCTGAATTGATCAATTTGTGCCTTGATGTGGTCTTCACACACGGCCCTCAGCTGTTTGTAAAGCTTGGCCGATATCTTATGGGAGCAGAGGTTCTCAACAGCCTGCGGGGACAAAGCAAACGTGTCAAAAAAGGACTGTTTCTGTATCACGCAGGGCAGGAAGGCAGTGAGCTCCCTCTGAGTGGACCCCGGGTCTGCAGCGATACCTGGTAGAGCTCCTCTAGATTGTACTTGATTGAAGTGCTGTTCTGTATGGCCTCGACCGCCTCCTTCAGCTTCTGCCACGTCTCCTGTGTGTAGTTCTCGGGCAACTTGGGCTTTTCTGTGTGAGCGAATCAAAACACAAGCTGTTCAGGCAACACCGTAAACTTCAGCAGGCCCCCGAATGACAGTGGACCTCCCAGGAGCATCATGCCGTGTCACCAGTGTCAGCAGAGCCATTATAAAAACAACTGTGTTTGTTTCTATTTAAAGTGCAGCCTGGTGATAGTGGCAGAGAAAAAGGAAATCTGGTTATTGGATTGTGTGATTCGACACGGTGTCGCCTGAGAGTTCGATTACTGTAATATGAAGATATGACCAGAGCTCAGCAACGTGTTCAACTGTAACAACAATCTCATATTCTCATGATATTCGGCTATAAAGCTCTAATACAAAGCTTCCTCACATCTCTTCTCTCTAGACAATGCTACTACTTAACCTTAGATATTCTATATGTAGGCACTAACCTTGGCAGGTACTTTAAACAGAAAGAATTGCAAACTGCTCTCAAACTAGAGACGTTTGTGTTCAGGTCTCTTTAAATTAAAAAAAAAAAAAAAGAGAGAGAGATTGATGTCAAGAAAACTATCTGATCAAAAGAAAAGTTAAATATGGCTGAAATAAATCATCATAGCAGTCATCTGGATATTTCTAAATAATGCTAAATGAGATATAAAACAATCAAACCGATGTTTAAAGCCAGTCAAACAACGTGTTTTGCTTAGAGGAGATTTGAGGAACGATAACAGTGCAAGATCAAACCTTCATGTGATAAACAATGGCATTAAATTATCACAGAGTCTTGGATTTCTAGACCTTTGTGAGTGTTGACGCCGTGTTAAACCGATAAGTTTCCCATAAAATATGAACGGCTACATTTCCTCTGGACTAACAGTCAGCACCACGCTGACACCAAGGTGACAAGTCAAAGACGTGTGCAATTTAGTCAAGTGTGACAAGATTCATGGCAATTTGGACACAATTCTTAGACTCATCCACGCTTCGCTGACTCGGCTAACTTTATACTATCTTAGCATTTTAACTTTAAAAGCAGGAAACAAACTGTTTTGCACTGCTGGACTATATCTGAGGGCCTGGGGGGGGGGGGGGGGGTAACTTGGGTTTAACTTTAGGCCATGTTGCTGTAAGCCTCACTCGCACCATCCACCAGTGGACCTGCTACCTTTGAAGTTCTTGATGACTAGTTTCTTGGCTGCGCCGGGTTTGCTGTTGGAGAAGGTGCCGGAGCCGGCGGTCTTCGTCAGTCCGTTCGCGTGGTGTCCCACTCCGCCGGACAGGAACACGGCTTTGCTCTTGTTGTTGGAGCACGAAGCGGCGGCGGCGGCGGCGGCAGCCTCCTCAGCCATCTTCACATCCAGGCCAATGAGATCCACCGAGTCCTCGAACCGCAACTTCTTCTGGATGTGCAGCGGAGTGGGAGAGCAGGAGGAGGAGGAGGAGGAGGAGGAGGAGGAGGAGGAATTCAGGGTCTTGGGAGGCGAAGTAGAGATCGTGTCAGTAGTGTCTTCCCTCTCTGAACCGTTTATTTTCCTCTTCTTCGGAGATGTGATGGTGCCGCTTTGGTTTTTGACATCAGTAGCCGCGGGTCTAGCCTCCTGGGTTGGCGGTGGTGGGGGATTAGGGGAAGATAGACCTGTTGGAAACATGAAAAAACGGGAATACTAATTCTTAACAGCCAGTCTTCTGATCCGAACCTTCCAGGCTTGCCGGGGAGGAGGGGGGGGGGGGTGAGCTCAAGTCTCCGGGAGCCTTTAGCAAATCTTAACACGGAGAGGTTTTACCCCCAAAAATCCTTCATCCAGTATAAAGCAGACAGTAAATTGTAAAGCACACAGCTCCACTTGGATCCAGCCTGGTCCCTTTCTTGTTATTGCTGGCAGCAGAAGAAAGATGGTTGGCTACTGCTTCCTCTTTTCGCCTCGCTCGTCCGGCCGCGTTGTAGCGTCAGTCGTGCAGCGAGGCCGATTCTGTGAAGCGGCCGTTAAAGAAAATGATTTACAGAAGAAAAGCAGTTCCGGCAGAACGCGGACTCACATGATAGTAAAACATCCGCCGATAAACACGGGAGGTTTCTGCTCATAACAGCTAGTCGGTGACCCCACCGGAAGTACTTTGTCCAAAAGTACTTTTTGCACAAGCGTGTTTTTTTTTTTTTTTTTTTTTTTTTTTACCGACTACACTCCGACTGCACTAACTGTTCTGGCCACAAGATGGCGCCGTGCCAACGCTGTGGATTCAGTCTGTTACATTTTTATTGTCGCGAATTTACCAAATATGACCGAGTAATATAATCTAACGATTGCCCAGTTCTTAAGTATGAATGTACATTTACTATGTTTACTTGGCATCATCTAACAAGCGCCACATGGGAGTTTTGATGGACTTATCATTTGTTTCACTGTTTATGAAAGATAAACTGTCCGACTGTGTGTTTTGTACATGGAGGTAATAATAACGTCTATAATGCATCTTGTACTTCTTATCCATGGTTTTGTAACCTTGAATGTCTGAGTTACAGAAGTTATCTCGGCGACAGGAGAGGAGGGGAGGTGGGGGGTGGGTCCTTTAATCGGCCTGACATGCCGTGTAACGTAAACAGCCGTCGTAAAATGACGCAACTCTTACACCGCTGGCCCTCAACTGCAAAACAGGCGTGGGATTGCATTAGCAGTTCTTGATACATGACTTGTGTTTTCTTGTTTTCTTGTTTTCTTGTGTTCACCATATCCGATCTGGCGCAGCAAGTGCTTTGTCACAAGTGAGGAACAGTGACCAACGAGGATGTTTAAAAAGTACGTTGCTGTCTATTTCCATGTTGTAACGCTAGCTAACAGTAGCTGTGTAGCTAACGCTAAGTGATTAGCAATCGCATCTTCCGAGTGTGTTGTGGTCTCATGTCCAGCTAATAAGACGAGCAGAGACGCATTATGTTTTCTGAGATCCTCTGTTATTGATTAGATCAGGCCCGCATCTATTTAAATTCCTGCCCTGAACTTGACAATACTGCCTTAAATGCAAATATCAGGTCATTTTAAGACGACACCCATTAAGGCACAGCTCACACTTAGCTGAGCGTAGTTCCACTTTGAAATTAGAATCATATATTTGAATTAATTCAAATCACAATATTGAAAGGTACCTTTATTGTCTACAGAGTGCTCAAAGCTATCTCCCTTTTCACGGTGTCTTGAAATAAAATTGAGAATAATAATAATTCCTTCAGATACAATAGGTTTCCCTGCTCGGGCCCTAATTAACAGTTACACTAAAATTAATTTGCTTGTCAAGATGAGATTTGAAAAGAAGTGTCTAAAATATATTTATCTTTTTTGACGGAAATAATTTAAAGCACTGAAATTGGATTATTTTCTCAATATATGTGCATACTGTGGGTATATGTTTATAGCGGGTTTAAAACGCCATATTGGAACTAAACCAACATTGTTTACTACCAATATCTGACACATTGTGTACGTTTGTAATATATATATATATATATGTATATATATATATAGAGAGAGAGAGAGGCCTATTTTATATCAATTAAAGCACCTGTCAAATTTGTTGTAAAAAACATTTATCAAATATTATGCAAAGGTGTTTTCTGTTCCAGATTTGATGAGAAGGAAAATGTGTCGAACTGTATCCAGCTGAAAACATCAGTGATCAAAGGCATCAAAAATCAGCTGTTGGAACAGTTTCCGGACATCGAGTCATGGCTCAATCACATAATGCCAAAAAAGGACCCTGTCAAAATAGTGAGATGGTATGACAAATTTTTCTCATCAAGGTTCTCGTATGTAATGTGTTTTCCGTATAGTGGATTTTTTTCCACAATTTATATATATATATATATATATATATATGTATTATCCTCCCACAGCCATGAACACATTGAAATCCTGACAGTGAATGGAGAACTGCTCTTCTTCAGACAGAGAGAAGGACCATTCTACCCAACCCTCAGACTGTTGCATAAATGTAAGATCTTCTAACGGCCCAGTTCTTGGTTGTGTTTGAATTTCCTTTCACGGCTAAGAAACTCCCTTTTTCTTCTCATAGATCCTTTCATTCTCCCACACCAGCAAGTAGACAAAGGGGCCATTAAATTTGTCCTAAGTGGAGCCAACATCATGTGCCCGGGGCTGACGTCACCAGGTGCTAAACTGTACCCAGCTGGGGCTGACACAGTAGTTGTATCCTTTATAAATGATGCTGCACATGGAAGCTGTTTGATTTCCACACTTTAAAATATATTAATGAAACTGTCCTCTGCCAGAGTTAAATATTTTTTCCAACCTAACCCTTCCACATTTTAACTCCTACTTACGAGTTTGTCTTTAACAAGTGGCTGCAGGCCATAATGGCAGAGGGGAAACAAAATGCGCTTTGTGTTGGTGTTATGAAGATGTCTGCAGAAAGCATGTAAGATTATTTTTTTTCCCCCTCTACATTTTACAGATTCTAAAGTTTCTGTTCTGTTTTTCTGATGCCTGATTTTAATCTGTCTTTTGCAAACAGAGAAAAAGTCAACAAGGGAATTGGAATTGAGAATGTTCACTATCTGAATGATGGACTGTGGCACATGAAGACGTATAAATGATGGCACATCAACACCGGCATCGCCCACCTTCCGCCCTACCCCCCCAGAAAGTGTGGAGCTCTTGACAGCGAGGCATGAGCTTCCAGTTTACACCTGCTGGAAGCTTTGAATCAATCGCCAGTGTGCACAAATAAAAGAGCTTGCTTTAAACCATGATCTCTGTTGGTATTTTTCATTGGAACCAATTAGGGATGCCCACATTGTGTTGGCTGTGACTTTAGAATTAAAACAATGTGTACATGACATCATTGGAGTACTAAACTGTATTTCAGGTTTACCTTGATCAACTGGTTTTCAGGTAGTATGGAGTATTGACTCTTCACTCAAATACAGGATGTGAGCAATTTAAATAGCAACAGTGACAGGTTTACAACAAGGAGAAATCCCATCAGTGAGTAAAGTGCGACACTGCATGCTATCAGGTAAAATTAGGTGAAATTTCAGGTGTTCTTGTATTTACACTTAATTGCCAGTTTATTTGGTACACCTAACTAATGCCATGTAATACAAAATATCTTACCTTCCTGAAGGTCATAATCAGTTGTTGCGGAAACCGTCTTACAGGGTGTTGATTCAACTTAATGAGAATTCTAGGTTATGTTTCTAATATTTTGTCCACCCCATTAATATCAACAAGGGTGCTGCAATTGGTCACTCGTGCAATAATGTTATTACCCTTTGTTATAATCTGACTGCATATTTCAGCAGTACAAGAGCATCAGCGAGAGCTACAATCTTTTATTTTTTTACCTGACGAGCAACACATTAATATACATTGTGTGTTGAGATACAACATAGTGGCCACCAGTGTTCCCAATAATCAAAGCAGGATATAAAATGGTGGCCACAGTTTGTCTGCAATAGAATACATTCATATTTCTATGTAAAAAAAAAAAAAACTGCTCAGATTAACAAAGCAGTATACAAATATTTCCCTTAACCAAACATTCACAGTATGCTTGACACGGTATACATAATTAACACTATAGCTGCCAGCGCTCTGCTGTGTGTGTACATGCACACTGACAACTTTCATCTTCATTCCCACGTTTCCATCAGTCCTCAGATCATTCAAAACCACATTAGGTTGAATAAAAAAAAATCTTACTTTTATTATCCAAAGAAATAATAATAATAATAATAATAATAATAATAATAATGGAATCATCTGGTCAGTTAGTTTTTAAAATGATGAAAACCTTTTTTTATTTTTAAATGTGTGACAAAAGAAATATACTTTACCTACCAGTCAACATTGAGGTATTTTATTCTCCATTTAGTTGTGAACACTTCATATGGAGATAACCGAGCATAATGTGTCAAGAAATGCATTTCCATTTAGAGCTATTGAGTCAAGCAATATGGAGTCAAACATATCATGGCGGCTTGATTCAATATTGATTATAGGTGCTTCCAGACAATCTTTAAATCAGATGGGTGATGTATTCTCAGATAAAAAAAGTTGCTCATATTTTGGCTAAAATGGTTAAAGAATTTTCAGAAAAGTATAACCTAATAAATAATACAGCTTTAAGACCACAAAAAGACAAAGGTTTAAGATACATAACAATATTACAATAACTAAAATCTCCAGATAAATTCCCCGCTCTATCTTCATTGAAAAGGATTGCGCATCCCATCGACTGTCTACCTACACCACAAAGGAATGGGGTGATGATTGTTCCAAGTGCAAAAGGTAAAAATTTACATAAAAAGTCTTACTCCCACCAAGGATCCAGCTTTACAAACAAAACCAGCTATCATCCAAAGTTAGGTTTGCCATCATAGAAGCAAAACATTAAAAATTCCACATATAGCTTGACGAAATGAGTCTCTAGTCATTGTCTGAACCTTCAGGAGGGTAAAATACTAATGAGTCATGAAAACTGTGGCCGAAAGGACGAAGTCTGTAAACTCCAAACATCATAACCTGCATTTGGTTCGGTGACATTCCATTGAATGTGACTGCCATGTCTGAGCAGCAGCCCTTCACTACATTAGTGGGGTTGTCCTTCATGCTGTCAATTATCAGGCTGTCCACACTCTTCCTGTTGAACAGGCCCTTACCATGTGAATCTTCTCCATTCTCCGCGAAGACACCTGTATATTTGAGACACACGGCCAGCTGCTTTTCCTCACTCAGCTTCCACAGGGCACGTCCTCTTTCTGGACATTTGTCTTCATCCTGGAACACATTTACTAGCCTTTTCAGCGCTTCATGGCTCAGAACAATGCCACTATCGTACGCCACATACTCAAGCTCCCCTGACTTCATGGCATTTCCCAGGTAAAAGGGCTCGCTGGGATCCTTTGTGAGCACCAGGTATTTGAGGTTCTCGATGATGGCAAACGTGGTGGGTTGTGCCACAAAGAACCAGCGCAGGTCTCCGGCGTTCTCATAAGCATGCTTCAGAGCTTTACGTAACCTTGCCCAGTCATCTTTATCATTCAGGTCTATTGCCTCGAGTGCCTTAGAGGACTCAGAGGTGTAAAACACAGCCTTGTCGCAGTGTTTGCTCCAGGTGTCGACCGCAGTTGCCCAATAAACAAGCATCTTGGGCTGGACCATGATGACACAAGAGACCCGGACTTGATTGCTCAACTCCTGCACCTGACCATCAGAGAGGTGTGTCAGCTCATCTTTGCTCGGGGCCTTCACGTGGTGGTGATGATGGTCCTCTGTCCTGGACTCCATGCCGGGGCTGAAACTACCCAGGAGTGACAGCACCAAGCAGAAGAGGCTTCCAAAGAGCATCCCCTTCATGAAAGAGCCTCCTTCAGAAAACATTTTGGCAGCAGACACTGGACAAGAGAAAGAATGCAATAATGTACATGTTGATCGATGAATTGTTCGAGTCATTTTTCAAACAATAGAGCCAAACATGACCTATTTCCAGTTTATTAATTGTGATAATGTGCTGCTTTTCTTTGTCATATGTCATAGTAAGTTGAATATATTTGGGTTTTGGACTGTTGGTCAGACATAAGCGATATGAAGATGCTTTAGGAAATCATGATGATCATGGCACTTCTCACTATATTTCAAAGTTAAATCAATGAATCGGCAGAATAATTGACCCTTAAATACATTTCATATATTAATTAAAGCTGCAAGCAGCGTTGAACGGGCCCTCGCAGACCTGTGCACGTCGGGGCATGTGCACGTCGGGGCACGTGTGCAGCGTCCGCCGGTCGGTGGACCTCGGGCGCTGAGAGCC
>JAVQJF010103747.1:0-23790 GCA_036023855.1 Gadopsis marmoratus
CAACCTTTTCCAGCTAGATGTTGGGTTTATGGAGAACAACTGACTCGACTTTGGGGCTGCTGGGTGCACGTCGATGCTCAATTTCTGCCTTTTCTCTTCATTAACTGCTGCTTAGTTACTCTCCCCCAACAGTTAACATGATAAGTTGGTTAAATGTCCCAAATGTTCCCCCCGTCCCTGGGAGAGGCATAAGGGACGTTTAAACATGGTGGCCAGTGGTCACCAGAGTGCATTGTGGGTAATTTTCGCCTTTGGGACCCCCACCCAAAATTTTACATTGACAGGTTGCTAATCATCCCAATTGTTCCCCAATCGGGACAGTTTCACGACAGCGCCCCTAACAGGAAAGGGTACGCCAATACAGATTCTGCCCTATCGGCCCAAAGCTTCCCCCATTGGTTGTGCGATACGTGGCCGGCACATGGACACCGTGTCCACTTTCGGACACGGCCCGCACCTTTCCCATGTTAAATGTGGGACATAAAGCCCACTTTCCCTTACTTGTACTGTAAACATCCACATCTTTCAAACTGCAGTAAACTAAATGTTTTGTTGAAAGATTGTTTTCTCCAAGCCCAGATCGAGATCTGACATAATCATAGGTTACCCTCCAGACTTCAGAAAATCTTGCTCCTGAGCCACAAAATACATGATGCAACTAGCTGAGTAGTGCTCCCTATCCATCCATCCATTCTCCTCTGCTATCCTCTGCTGGGTTAAGAGCCATTAGCAAAGGTCGTGTAAGATTTTTCCATATAACTTGATTGCAGTTTATCAAGAATCGGAGCAATTATTTTAACAGACGCCCACAGGGTTGGATTTACACAGTATGGTGCTCAGGATGCGACAAACGCAGCCCTCGCCTACAGGCCACACACACAAGTGTGCACACAAAACGTAGATTTGCAGTACATAGTTATAAAATACTATTTTACACCTTTATGCCATAGATTTACTGTGTATATTACATATAGAACAGTTGACGTACTGTGTGTATTAGTAAGTACAATGGTTTACACACCACAGATTTAAGCCCTTCTTAAATGCCATGTCTACTCCCACTGTACACGCAGTCATAAAGCATTGTTTGTCAAATGACACAATAGTCACACCACGGCCAGTGTTAGGGCTAATAGAAAATTGCTGCAGAGAGAGATGTGATGACAGATACAAGTTTGGCTATGTACTGCAGCCCACTACTGCAGCCCACTACTGCTTCAGCACCTTGAACAGACAACATCTCAACACACATAACAGGCTGTCAAAGAGCAACCATACGCAAGCAGCAAGCGCCATGACGCGACGGTGTAAACACAGCATCACAAGAAGAGATGAATGCAGAACATAAATTATGTTCATAATAAGCATCACAAGCTGTGAAAACACTACTGCCACTAGTAGTCATGAACTGCAGTAGTAGTCCCCAAGCTGTCACACTGTGCAGAGTTTCAGTAACGGAACACAGGTTTTACCCTTAGAGGAGTTTCTTCATTGACCTTTTGTGTGCAAACAGATCCAAGTAACTAACTAAAAGTGTGTCAACATGATCAGGTGACATGCAGCAGCGACAAAGCAGAGAGATTCTGGGTCCTCTCCGGGATGTTGTTACATTATGTTGGGAAGTTGGCAATATGCAAGCAAAGCTAGTGATGTTGAGTGATACACTGTTGTCTTGCAACAGGTAATTGGTAAGAGAACTTGTTTTTGCAACAGACCCTGGTCCCACAAATCTCTCTGCACGATTTTTGCAATACTGCAGGGCCATGATGACAAGTTGCTCCCGTGACGCTCTCAAATAGTTACACATGGTTTAGCATCTGCAGTAGTATTGGAATCACCCTCCAGACTTTTTCCTAGTGTGCATGGAGCTGCTGCTGGCCAAGTCCCTCTGTTTGCTTGTCTTTTGTTGTTGATTGTTTTTTCACACAAAGTAAAAGTTTGTTTACTCTTTTGTTCTAACAAAATTACGCAATATGTGCCCTGACGGATGTCAAACAAACATCATCTTTGGCGTGCCACTGCCAATTCAACTTCACAAAGGCAAAGCAATATATTTTTCTAAAAACTTTAATACCCATGTTTTGTTTTCCAGGATATTTCTGGAGGTACCTGAAACATCTTTTCTCAAAATTGGTGTAAGCACTGGGCCTTGTATTGTGGGCCTAAACTGTAGGTATATGTACTGTGTTTTTTAATTATGCTATATGACTTTATATACTTACTTTGGCCAGAGTTAAGGTGTTTGGGACACAGGTGTAGTCTCTTTTCTGAACAAGTAGTATCCTAATTTTGTCCTTTACCTCTTACAGTCTATGCCGACATCAGGGGAACACCAGAACAACATTTTCTTGATGCAGATATAATTGCCTCCATCGGCAGCTTAACCTTAGTGCTGTATTACTTGACGCAGATATTTTACATGACCAGCAATACATCATAACCATCCCGTGATCATGTGTTGAATTTCTCCGTAATATAACTCATACGCAGACTGCTGTGGACAGGAGATTCTGCAGGTTATTGACCTTCGCCCCTGCAAGTTCAGTCCACGTTCACTTCTGCTGGTGTCGCCATGTGAATGAGATCAGCATCTTCATGACCTTATTAGAGGCAGAAAGGAGGAACAGTTTGTGTTTGTTTTGTGACCATATGGCCCCATTAGTAGGCTAACGACCCCGCGGTCCCTCCAGGATGCACACACATACACACATTAATTTCTGTGTGTGCATGTGTGTTTGTTTGTGTGTAATGACCTTGGAGCCCCTCCAGGACACTTAACACTGCCCCCAGTGGCCACTTACGCAGATGACGCTTCTCCATGCGCCATTTGGCTTGCGACCACTGCTTGAATTGTAAAGCTCTCACCACACACACACACAATTCTGTACAAAGCCTCATGCTGGCTATTTTGTTCATGCACACATAGATCGTACTCTTGAAAAAGACACAAATAGTTGTAAAGTTTAACAGAGGGCAAACAGGCAGGGTCAAAGTAAAATTGATATTTCCAGCATGCTAACAGTTGTGTGGCTAGGTCAGCAGAAAACAGAAACCGTCAGCTGTGGAGATGTTAGCGCTTGTCATACGAGTCATTCTGAGCTGTAAACACAGAAGCAGAGGTCAACCTCCTGCAAACACCTCATACTGGTGTTACTGATGAGTCACGACATGCTAAATAACTTGATTTGCTAAATTTCTCAGATCAGCTTAATTGAAAGTAGTCTAACATTCTCCATGTGCTTTCGTTACGTCTTGCGATTTTCTTTGTGCATTATGAAGTTTGTTTGTCTCGTTATGTTTGTTTTTGTTACTTTCTACCTGCTATACCCAGGTATCTCTCGCAAAAGAGATCTCAATCTCAATGAAACTTCCTGATTAAATAAAGGTTATATATAACATTTGTACCACATGACAGTGTGTATGTAGTGTGTCCACTCCAGGCTCTACCTATACAACTATACAAAAACCCCAGGAAATTCAATACAATCCACATCAGAGTGATGCTGCTTTGGAGTGATGCTGCTGTAATAAGAGTACTGGTTTGTTCCTTTTAAGTCCTGTGTAGACTAATGTAAACTGGAGCATCTATGTCAATTGGTGGGCAGATAGGCATAAAAGTTAATTATCTGACCTTGGATATTTGGATATTATTTGACCATAAAGATGCACAGAAAACAGCAACCACTACTGAAATGAGAAGAAAAAAAAAAAGCTGTACCACTGTCCTTACCGTTTGACTGACAAGTGCTTTCACAGGAACACATTGCAGGAACACCACAGTGATATCCAATTATCACCAAGGATGTCACAAAATTAAATTAACAAAAAATTTGTGAGTTATCACTTTGAAAAAGACATTTACAAAAGAAGCTTCGAGAGACCAACAGACATATATCCTGTGATTCCATGACAGCTGTCTTCAACAAAAAGGCTTCTGTTGTTGGTGTTGTCTTAATATCTCAGGGGCACAAACTATTACTCCAAAGCAATTTGCATGTTTTCTTACTTCAATAATTTAATTTAATCCATTTCTTCATTCAAAAAAAAAAAAACAATCCAACATTATATGCGAATTCTTTCCTTCGGTGCTTTGGAGGTAAATAGATGGCCAGCTGCTCTGCGTTTTGATGTTCATTTCCTCTTTCATACCCGTCTCTCTTTCCCATTCTATCTCTCGCTCTCTATCAAACCCTTCTGGGTACCAATTAGGACTCAAAGCTGCTGCAGTGTGCGTGTATAGGTGTGTGTTGTTGCGTGTGTGATAACGCCAGCTCAGACAACAAGCTATAGGCTAGCTGTCAACAGCCACTTCAATGCTCACCATCTGCTCACACTGCAAAATGGTGTTCATTTACTCACCACTCACAAACCAACACTACCATCCATGAGAAATATAAAAGGGGAGGGGGGGCATGGTGCTGATTAAAAAAAAAAAAGTTAGAATTGCCTGGTGATAATCAGTGCAGTTAAGAATCTTTTGGAAGACCATAATCGTCATACTCTGTATGAAGGAGGCAGTATGTGTTTGAATGATTGTTTCTTTCATATTGTACGGGTGCAGCTGTACAAACGTTCTATTCTGCTGTGGAGTTTGTGTACAGCTCTGGAAAAAATTAAGAGACCACTGCAAAATTATCAGTTCTCTGGTTTACCACTTATAGGTATGTGTTTGCGTAAAATGAACTTTGGAAAATTTGGAGTGGTCTTAATTTTTTCCAGAGCTGTATATAGGCCTCCAAGGCCTTCTGATATCCCTGTGCTAATCAATAATCTGTTTATTGGCGACAGCGCATGTTAATCAGCACTAACATTTTGAGAACATCTTTGCAAATGTGGGACGAACAGCTAGCTCGCTAACATAGCAAATAGGGTTGATAACATGAGCCAGCTCATCCAGACTCTTGCTCGCCAACAATACCTCGGCTCGCACACTGCAGGGCTCCAATATTCGCTCTTTATTACATTAAGGTAACATTTCGAGCACAGCTGCTCAGACAGGCCTACAAATAATGCCCTGTAATGTCAAGATGCATTTTATCCCCAATACTGTGGGCATGTTTGTTACCTCTCATGCTCAATGTCTTATGTGGATTAAATGACACTGTAAAATCATTTCATTGCACTGAATATCAGCCTGAATTTCTTTTTTCCCCCTGCCAGAATGACACTCATGCTTACAATTTATACATTTCTGCTGATGTATACCCATATTTCCCTACTGGCTGATTGTCTGTAGGCTCATATTCTTGCTTCTCACTCTCTCTCCATGAAGGACATGATCTCAGCTACATGAGCTGTGACAAACAATGGGAGCAAGAAAATAGTCCTGAAAGTGTGGTTTACAGTACATATCACACTTTATTATAAATACCTATTGAAAAACTTCATATTTGACATTTTAGAAAAAATGTGTACTTGACATGCGCTTGTAAAAAAAAAAATATATATATATATATAAAATGTAATTTTTCTTTGAGGTAATTAACTCGCATGCAAGGACACTGAACAGTTTTTAAATTTCACCTAAATGGTGCTTCCTTGTAGCCAACATACTTGCTAAAGGGGTCAGGGTATGTCTCTAATCTGCCACCTGGTTCCCAGACGTCCCAGATGATGCCCAGAAAAACCCTGGCAGACAGGTGACCACCATCTGCAGGACTTCATCCCTCTCCTCTTGTGTCAACTGTTGCAATTCTGTCTGGAAATTGAGCAAGATCATCTGTTTAGAATGGCTAAATTCACATGTCATGTGGGTGTGTACTTTTTACACTTATTTATATATTGTTTACCGAAAGATCTATGACTGGCCAACCTGCATCTCTGCTGTCCTGGCAGCAGTCAGCTGATCAGAGGCATCTGTCCTCTTCAGTGACAGAGCCAGCTCCCGCTCTACCTCCCCCCCCTACCATGGCCTCTGTCCCTTCCCCTGACCTGCTCTCCATCTGCACCTTCCCCCTCTAGCCTCGCTCTCACTGCTTTCTTCCAGTAAAGCTACATAATCTTCAGAATGTGAAGCCTGAAATTAATTTTGCATGTATTTTTCTCATCTATCAAAATGCCAGTCGGTCACCTTTAGTCTGCTGCACATCATGTCACTGTATTGGCTGATGCTCACGCTTACTGTGTGTGAGCACGAGAATGAGCAACAATGCTGATTGCACTGATCTTAACAGCCAAAGGTGTCACTATAATCAATTATTTTCTGAAACCTCCACATAGCCCTTTTAAAGCAAACTTTGATTTTATGTCAGTGTGAGGTTTTTAATTAGAAAATGATCAAGTTAACAAGAAGCTGTGAGACAGTCGAAGTCATTCTGCCTGGAGTATGATTGTAGGAAGGCCACAAGTGCATACACAGTGCTTTTTTGTGTATCTGCTCAATCTAGAATACTTAAGGAAAAGTGAAGTACAAAGCAAAACGTAACAAAATGTACACCACACAGTCTGAAGTATAATTTGCACTTGAGCTAAAATTTGAAAACACTGAAAATGTTTGCCCTTTCTCCCGCACACACACTTTCCACATCCCTTGCTCTCTTTCTGTATAATGTCATGCAGACATACATTGCCGCCAGCCTTCAGGCCATGGGGACTGAATACAGCCTATATTTATAGAGGGGGCGATCTGTTCAAACATATGTTCCCCTTAACAAAGTCATCAATGTCAAACCTTGCTCTCTAGGGCTCCACTAATGCT
This sequence comes from Gadopsis marmoratus, assembly GCA_036023855.1. Lineage (NCBI taxonomy): Eukaryota > Metazoa > Chordata > Actinopteri > Centrarchiformes > Percichthyidae > Gadopsis > Gadopsis marmoratus. The sequence continues at coordinate 6,698 of JAVQJF010103747.1, forward strand.
ACATTTAGCTTTGCATGCATAACATTAAAGGCAGCTGGACAGAAAGTCTTGGAGTTGGAGTGAAAGCTAATAAGCTATGCTGTTGACCTTCCTGGGTCCCAATAATTACTTCAATTATAGATGAAGTAGACTTTGGAGAATGTGCGTTTGTGTTGATGTGGTGAACTGGGACAGAACACAGGCCAAAGACTGAATCAACTATTAGCTTGGACGAAATATTACCCAAGTGAGCACTAGATGCTTTCATTTTAATGTTGATATGCTGAGAGTACACACGTGAATAAAAAAAAACTGTTCTTTTGAACAGTTCATGTTTAATAGCTCAGTACGGCGTGTTGGCTAATAAACCATGTAATGCCATACGTATTATAATCCACCAACAAACATTCAGTGCAAGCCAGGACTCGACCTGACTCTGTTTAAGGATGCGCCAACATTATTTTCTAATGACGTAACACACACACACGATTTATAGCACATAGACTATACAGAGCCCAGGAATAACCAATAGGAGGGAAAGCTTTTACTGCTCTGAGAAGAGCCTTGAGATGAATATTCTGCTCAAGGCAGAGGAGTTGGAAAAACCCTTAATCCTCTTGGAAAAACTATCAAGACCAAAAAGGTGCTGTGGAAAAGGGTAGATTGCTGAGAAGAGCAGGATCAAGGCTGCCCTGTGTCACACTGAAAAGTGGGCGAGAAGAAAACCCTACCACAGTACTACAAGGAGAGGCCCACTTTTCTTAGCCCTGTTTCTGGACTGCCGACACGTCTAGCAGGTCAAACTCGGCAGCTGCTGAGCCAGTGGACAGAGGGGGCATTGAATAACCTACAGAACCAGATAAACCATTACCATGCAAGAGCAAATGCCGAGGTGAAGGACGCAGAGAAAGACTAGCAGGGCAAAAATAAATAGGTCCAGATTTACTGAAAGACATTTCAGGAGTGCAGACAACACAGAGGCAGACAGATAAACATGACAGGACATACTTACTAAACACTAGACTGAGAATGTTACTTATATTTGTATGTAGAACAACACTACACACATTTGCTAAAAAAAAAACAAAAAAACACCTGTAATCCACCAGTTAGTTGTAAGTGGAACTCCAGGGCTGTGGTGGTTGAGAGGAGGGACAGGATAGAGGCAGGAAGACTCCAGGTGCATCACACCGACACATCCATTTCCAGTATAATAACCAATTTTAGTTCTGTTATTCAGTCCAACAACCACTTCAGCTCTTCCTCTGCACAAGCGGTAGAAACCTCCAAAGACACCCTCGGTCTGTGCTGTTCCCCCATATAAGCCTGAGACCCCAACCATTCAATCCACAATTGGCCTATCAGGGCATGAGTCTCTGATGGGACAATCAGCCCGGTTAATGCACCCCACCTGGTTTACTCCCACAGTACAGGGCCTTGATTACCAGGCAAGTGTGAACACCTGGTGGCCCTGAGGGACACAAACTGGATGAGGGAGGCTGCACTTCCTCACAATTCACACCACCTCCCCCTCTGGCTTGTACAACTCAGGAAACAAACAGGAAAGATAAGCAGCAATAAGATGGTTCTTACCAGGACAATGCTGTATGATGAACTGGTAAGGCTGTAGAGAGAGACACCAACGCAGGATTCCGTCACTCTGACGTTGCTTGGAATGCATCAATTTTAAAATGTCTGTGGTCCGTCTGGAAAGCAAACTCTTCCCCAGCAAGTAGTATTCCAACGATTCCACCGCCAACTTTCTCTACTTTCTCCTGGTCAAACTATGTCTTGCTCAAGTTCAAGACTCTTCACTAGGGGTCTAGGGATCGTTTTGATGGCCTTCCTGTTTTCGACTTGAGGCCACAATTGCCACCATCCAACCCAGTAACCCAGATATTTTACCTCCTCCTGGGCCCAACAACAGTTCATTGCATTCAGGGTCAGCCCAGCTTCCTGCACAGTTTTTGGGACCATATCTCTTCTTAACTGCTTAATCCGGTCAAAGAGTACAGCCTCCGTTTGTTTAGACTGGTACATGAACTCTCAATTCCTGCAAAATGTTCGGTGTAAAATGTTTTTCACCGGCAGCACGGACTGTAACAACTTTTGGTCTTACTATTGGTTCTTCACCACTTTGACAGCCGTAACACCAGGAGGTGGTGGCTCTGACTTTCGTCTCTTCCTCCATAGTCACCAAGGCGGTGTTTCTGGTCCACCGGCCTCTCCCACGTCCTACACCTTTCATCCAGCCAGCAGTCAGGCACCCCTTCCACTCAGGCATATTAAATCCCACTTCTGACACCAAATGTGGTGGTTGAGAGGAGGGACAGGATGGAGGCAGTAAGACTCCAAATGCATCACATGACACATCCATTTCCAGTATAACAACACATCTTTTGTTCCAATATTCAGTCCAACAACCACTTGAGCGCTTCCTCTACACAAGTGGTAGAAACCCCACAAAGACACCAAGACACCCTCAGTCTGTGCTGTTCCCCCATATAAGCCTGAGACCCCAACCATCCAATCCACAATTGGCCTATCAGGGTGTGAGTCTCTGATGGGACAATCAGCCTGGTCAATGCACCCCACCTGGTTTACTCCCACAGTACAGGGCCTTGATTACCAGGCAAGTGTGAACACCTTGTGGCCCTGAGGGACACAAAATGGATGAGACAATACAATGGTTTAAACCAGGGAGGGAAGCTGCACTTCCTCACAGGGGCTCACAGAATCATAGCTCTTTACTTTCTAAAAGAACTAGATTTCAAATAGTCAACTCCGTTTTATGAAGTCATGTTTACCCTGTCCATTTTTGATAACAGATGGCGTATCATTAAAATGACAGTTGATGTTACAAAATCTTTGCTTAGGTGCAGTTTTTACTAGGATGCAACTATTCCCTGCTAATAGCACTCTCACTTACTCTTGTCTCTTTTAGTTCAAGCACTTAAGTGAAACTATTTACATATTCCCACGGGAGGACTCCCCTGTTAAAGAGCCGATGCATTCATTATGTCAATCTGTCTCTTTTTTTCCTCCATTGCTTCATTTTCCTTGCATTAATATGGCTACCCTCGAAAAAAAAATGTTTTAAGTTTTTTTGCAATGGAGTTTCTTTTACATCTTTTTCTTTCTCCGAGGCCACACAGAAAAAAATATATAAAACCTCGCATACATAACATCCACAGGCCTTCCTCAAACTTATGTATCAGCATGCCAACACTTGATGACCGGATCCTCTCCAAGGTCTCTCGCTCAATCTCTTTTTCCTGATCTTCAGTTCAGCTATCCAGGCAAGACCGCGCTGAACAGGGGCCCCGCTCTGCCTCGCCTGCCCCATGGCAGCACCATGCATTATGTACGCATCTCTCTGTGGATAATGTGCTCAACAAATGCCCCCTGCCTGCCCTTGTTATTGGAAACCTTCTCACAATGAATAATGACAGACATCAGGGTGCCAAATGTCCCGTGCAGGACACCGTAGGCATTTCTCTGCAAACAGGAGGGGAACAACATCTGTTTGGCTGCTGAATGCAACGCTGATTCATCAGTCTCACAAACACACCACGTCTTAAAGTCACAGTCAGCTGTTTCAGAAATGCACCGAGGGGTGAGTTTAACACAACGTCAATCAAACAGCATAAACACTGGCACTATTTGCTAATCCGATCATAAATAATCACAAATAACAGCAACGGTATGATGGTAAACGACAGGAGAAATGAGATCTTGTTGCGCTCACGCTGCACGATTGATGACTGTACCTTTAATCATGACTTGACTCTGAAGCAGAGCGCCGGTCTATGAATACTCTGAAGGACACTCAGCCTGATGCGAATTCCCCCATGAGGAGAGAAAATTGCAGACATTTCATTTTAATGCCTCAACACTCATCAAACTTAGAACTTGCTCAAAGTTTGCAGTGTCGCTGAGATTAGAGGTGGAGGGCGTTCATGTGACCCATAATAGAGGAACGGGGAGCTGGTGCTGTTTTAATGACTTCATTACCAGCCTCTTTTTGTCATCCTGAAGAAGCCTTTTCAATTCAATTCAATTTTATTTATATATCGCTATATCATAACAGAGTTATCTCAAAGCCCCTTGAGGGTTAATATCGGCCTCTTTAATCTGTAACCTCCTTTATCCCCTTCATTTTGTTTACCCCGCCGTATGACAGGTCAGGTCATATCACGTGTGTGAGTGAGAGGGAATAAGTCGAGGGTACAGTCCGCATGTTAACAGACTCGGCGCCCTGACACCTCCTCAGTGGAAGTCGTTTTCACAAGCCTCATTTTGACTGAAGGCATTTAATACCAGTCAAAAGTGCGAGGGGATTTCATTTCGTATTCCTGGATAAATCTGCAGGGGAAGGATTGTGGGGAGGGAGGAACTGACATATAAATGGAGAGGAGAAGATGTATGCCTCGAGGAGGAGAGCGAGAGAGCGAGAGAGAGAGCATGGAGAAAGAAACAGAGTGCGGGGTGGGGGGGGTGCAAATAAGCACAAGTCATTTGGAGTAGCCTTCCCTGTTTCAAATGAACAAGCTCTTCCATCTGACAGATAATGATAGTTCCCTCTCACCAGAAACACCTGAATTTCCACTTTTCTGTGTCTAACGAGGGTTCACTACTGTGGAAACCTTTAAAGCTTTTGTGCGACGTCAAACAACAAATAGCTACTAACTAAGGGAGGGAAAGGGACCTTTTAAAAGTCTGCAGGCAGAGAACTAACCGTTTTCAAAGTATAAATGAATAAGAAAAGGACCTACAATCAACTTTACCAACCCTGTCTCCAAGAAATGATGTTGATGTGCAACAGAAAATGAATTTGGACGAGAATGTCGCCTAAATGACATTTTTTTATCAACATAAGGAGGAAATATCATTAATGAACATACAGTATCTAGCAGGACACAAAATATTAAAAGTAAACCTGCCATTAAAATGGAATGGAATGGAATACATGACAATGTATTTCATTTGTTTTCTGCCAAAATATCCACTGTTGAAAGACAGCATCTGTTCATAGCATCTAAAGGATTATCAAACTGTTTCATGATTATGTTTAGGCACTAAAATCACGTGGTTAAACTCAGGGAAAGACTGTGGGTTTGGTTTAATACAGGAGAAGTCAAAAGTGAATTACAGCATGAATTACAGAATTACGCAATATCTTCCCTAACTTTAACTCCACACCTCACCTCATATGCAACAAACCCCGGTCTCTGCTGTTACAGTCCTGCGCTTCACACAGCCACCATACACCCCAAACACCTCCCTACGATAACAGCAACAAAGCAACAACATTATGCTTCTCATCACAAGGTAAATGTTATGAGACAGGGTTGAAAACCAAGGGCCAGATTTCCTGTATTTCGGTGCATTTTTCAATTTATATTTAGATACAGTAACTGATACAGGTGCATCTGTGCAATTTGGACATCATCAACATCATCATCTAGCATCATCACCCGTTAACATGATCCCATCTGTATTTGCCTTCCTTTAAATGTACACAGTAAGGAGAGAGAGAGAGACGCGCCCTGCAAACAGGTGACACAAAAACTGCGTCGGAGGCCTGCTGCACCTGTTCGGTAAATACTCTGCATGTGTCAAACTAGGGCCTTAAAACAGGTGCAAAAGCCTTAGGAAATCTTGCCCTGAATATCACGATGGTAATGGAATCTTGATAGCTTGTTGGAGCGATAACATGTCAACAGTGCTGCAGTTGGATAAATTGCGAAGGAGTAAACAAATATATATATATATGGCTTATATATCAGAACTTTGAGACGTACAGAAAAACGTAGGGAGGAGCACGGCAGAAGGTGACAGGACAGGTGAGTAGGGCAGATGGGCTTGCAGGTGTAAATGACAGGAACTGATGAACCTCAGCTATGGCTAATGAATTGCAATGATACCATGTTTGCCAGGTTAACATTAGAATGTACAAATCTGTAAATGACATCACTTATTGGGACTCGCAGTAAAAGTAAAAAGAAACAAGCCTTGAAATTTGGCTGGCAACAAGTCAGCACCTACTTAAGGCGCCGAGTCTGAACCTCACTTTAGCTTAATCATTGGGCTACGGTGCCTTGTTACTCGGCCTAAAAACTGTGGCTCCAGCAATGAGTTTATCTCAGCCTCGAGAGGCAGCTCTACTTCTGAGAAATGGTTCTATGAAAGGCTACTGGTGCCTCTCTTGCTCATTTAATCCAAGCAAACACTTTCACGATGGATAGATGGGGAGAAGATGGTCAGCACTAAATTGGAAACCTTGTATAAGCACATTGTCTCGTCCCTCCTCTCTCCCTGTTTATTTCACTCTCTTTCAATCAGAAAGTCATGATGCTGTGTCTCTCTTCTCTCCTTCTCCCTCCATCTCTGTTTCCGTCTGTTTCTCCCCCCTCAGGCCAAGATGCCTCCGTCCAGGGAACAGGCTGTTTTATGAGCATCCCCACTGGAAACCCACTGATAAATGTCACTGTCTGCAGCGAAATTAAACATTTAGCGAGAGTCCTTGGAAAGGGCTCAGGGAGAACAGTGAAGTAGCATATCCTCGGGTTCTCTCCTTTCTTGTTGTCTTTTCATGTTCCTTAATTAAGACGGGGCTTAACGGAGCATCAGCGTCCACCGGTGCTGGCTTGCATTTCCTCGTCCTCCTCCTGAGTTTTTGTGTTGAAGGAGAGAGCAAGGAGGAGGCTGGCTGGAGAGGGACTGCGAGCCAACTACTTCCTACTTTTGAACAAAACTCATTAACGATGATGTGTTAGTTATTTCAGTTTTCGCCTTTTTCCATTCATCCTGGAAATGGCTTTTGTCGAGTATCTCTCACCCACGCCCTTTCATTTACCGCATTTGCATCACAAAGGATAAAGCACATTTTCATAGGCAGCTCTTTTCCTGTTGTCTACAGATCTGAGTGTTAGACTAATGGTCTAGGAATGATTCCTTGCTCTGAGCTGCAGATGCATCCCAGCACCCACAGCAGCCATTTAATGGCTCAGTCTGCGGCTGGCTTTTATGGCCACGAATCTTAAAGAGGCCCTTTTCCAGAATTACTGCACATTGAGGTGTGGCAGAGGCAGGATGAGCGCTCTCGGGCGTTTTAGGGGACAGGTGTTTTATGCTCTGTGTGTGCACATGCACACGCTTAACTATGTCAAGGAGTGTGTGCGTGTGTTAGTGTGTGTTTGTGTGCGTCCTGCGTGGTCTGTTGAAGGCCTGACAGAGGTAATCACTCAGTGAGATGGAGGGACGAAGCAGCTTTAAACGCCGACTCTGTTTTAAGCTTCACTGCATAACCAAATAACCCTCTGTGTGTTGCAGAGGCTAATAAGGCGTATTCCTTTTCCGAGCAGCTCAAGAGGAAAATGGCCTTCCTGCTTTGAAAAAAAAATTTTTTTACAAGATACAGACTTCCTTCTTTCTCTTTTTTCCTTCTAAGCTGACAAATAAATTGCATGCAATTTTAATGGTTTTTCTTCCTTTCCGTGCTGTTGGGAGTGGAAATGACACATTTCACTGCCCCTGCAATGTCTTCATAGGGGTATTTATCAGCCCCAGTGACTCCTGGCTGTGTTAATAATCCCACAGCACTGGTGTAATGGATTCAGCCAAACCTCTGCTTTATCCCAGGTATCCTCCCTTTCTCCCACTAAATCCACAGATTATTACAGAAAATACTTTTTCTCTCTTATACTTGTTCTGTCAAATTAGCTCTTTTAGCATCCTGGCCCTTTGGAGGAATTACAGGACTTATTTGGTTTTTGCTGAATGCAGGATAATCACCAGTTCACTGTGGGGTTTCAGGCTTGGGGTTTTAGACATGAAGCTCAATCTATCTCCCTTCTTTTCTTTCTCTGTCTGTCTCACTGTGCTTAAAGCATTTCACTGTTACAGATGGGTCCTAAGACTATAGGCTATGAGAGATGCAGTTGGCTGAAAAGGGTGTCTTTACATATGTGTTTTAATATTTGGATAATTCTTTAAATCATTTTGTGAGGAACCTCACTGTTATATACATAATGCATATTGTACATTACACTGCATGTGCTGGACAGCAATATGTAATGTCTGGAACACAGAGAGATGGAAACAAAAATGGAAAGACTCAAAAACTTCAGTAGATCTTTTCATATCTACCATAGTAAGCCTAACTGACAAACGTTAAATGTAAACTATAATTTAACTGTAATTTATTAACATATGAATTTACTGGTTTAATTAATTATATTGTTTAATGTATTGTATTATTCTATCTGTTGTAGTTCCTTTACCAACCTAACCATCAAAACTTGACAAATGTTTGTTTACATTGCCATAATGTTATTATTTTCTTTTTATTACATTTTCATGGCTCTCTTGATTCTGTACATGGCAATCTGTCTGTTCTCTCATTTGTCTGGCCATATATCTCTCCACTCACTTTCACATGAACTTGCTCGTTCTTTTTCTGTCCCTTTCTATCCATCAATGCATTCTCTGTATAGCTGTTTCCGATGACTAGCATCTAGCACAATGCCTTGCTCAGGCGGGCAAGGTCTATGGATGCGTGATGGAGTGCTCCTCTCAGCAACCTGGCAGCGACGTGAATGAATTGATTTTCTGACAGATTAAAAAGATTAAACCAGCCATAAAAACAAGCAGGAAAGTGCTTAAGGGACCATATGTGCACAGTAAGCTTTCATATGTATTCTTTCCCAGTCTTTCCTCAGGCCATCCATCTTATTTACACTGACAGGTCACAGGCCACACTAACGGGACTGTCACAAGTACAGGACTGTGTCCTTCATGTTATTTTAAAGTTGGGTATATCCTCTAATACAAACTCTACTCTAAATGCATATTTTGCATGTTTTTGTTCATCCTCCTGTGATTTCAGTTGCATTCATACATCACGTTTAAATAAAACAACCTGACTGGCCAACAACGCATTTCTAGCTTGCTGGTCCTATAAAGAACAACTAAGTTGCTATACCACTTGACAATAAACAAACAAAGTTCTTGTTATTTACAGTATGCAGGCTAGTGGTATTCAGCACATGAATGAAACATCTTTAACATGTCATCCTCAAACTGAGCCAACTATGCTGAATCACCATCATCATTTATCACTGACCATCAGTAGCTTTTAGCAGTGGAGCTCCCCTCACTGGTGACTGAGAACACCGCTCAGTGTGTTACTTTGTTAAAGTCCTACTAAAAAGACCCACAGAAACATTCATAATGTGATTACTGTCACAAATCGGTGGCTGCTGAGCTATCAACCTTTAAACCAGTGCTTGTATAGGACTGAAAGCAGAGCCAGCAGCAGACTGAGCATACTGCCGAACTTCACGGTTGTATGAACCGTGATGCATTCATTTACTCTTGTACTGTTGTACGTAATGAAGTGCATTTGAACAAAGTGACTCAAACCAGCAAAGTGATTTTTTATTTAATTTACCTCTAATGGAGGCCCTCTTTACTATTTTAAGAGACCTTTTATGAGTCTTTTATGAACCTTTTATGATTTTATTGGTTCACCGTCAATTATTCATCAATATTAATATTTCACAAATCAATCACATCAGCAAAGTCTTGAATGTTAAGCCACAATAGGTTTTCTAGACTCGACAGTCGACGCTCCCATAGTTTGGTGTCACTCAAAATGTACAAAATGTGTTGTTAACAGGCGGAAACCTCCATGCAATTAAACAGTGTAAACAGGGAGCTGTCTGCAGATTCTTACTACAGGTTTGCTTGCAGGTTTATACACAGAAGCAAAACAATAAAAATATTTTTGACCTTTGTCATCAGTAAAAAAACAACAGATGTTGTTAAATAGTAACTAATCCCATAAATGCTCCCTTTAAAGCTCTCTTTTGTGCAAGTCACACTCTCACTGCTAGCCAGTTAATTCATCTACAACTGGTAAAGACGTGCAGGTTCACAGTCCTTTCCAGACAATGCAATGTCAAGCAACAGTACACACTATAAAGAAGGGATTATGCGAGGAGATCACTGTCTCAGACACACAAAAGCATGCGCACCATCACACAGCACTAACTCCAACACAGCTCATCTCAAACTCTTTTACTGGAGTTCAGCAAAGTAGCCACAGTCTGGGTTGTGTTCAGTTTCTGTCAGCAAAGATGAGCTCATGTTAATATTTGGCTCAGGCTCTGACTATGACCTGTGTCTGAGGATGTAATTAACCAGCAATTAGCCAGGCCCAGAGTCAGAATCCCTCATGATTGAGTTCACGTTAAGTTTGCAGGAGGCAGAGGGATTCTGGAGTTCAGCCTGACTACGTTCACTTTTGGGGTCAGAAGAGAAATGAAAAAATGCCACATCGCTTTTCAAACAAATGTCTTCAAATTCCCCCAGTTTCCATGACGCCACTGGTCAAGTGCATTAGACTCAAAGGCAGCACATAGATTATACCAAAGCTTTCCTCCGGAATGGAAACGTAGGCTTCATATTCTGTGATCTTCTCAACCTCTGAGCTGAATTAGACTTGCGACAGAATGGACACAAATATCAGCAGGAACCACAACTAAAAAGTGTTAAACCTCACGATTTATGCTACCATTATATGTGGCTGTTTAATCACTGGCTTTGCTCTGAAAACACACTGGATAAACGGCTCTCTCGGCCATTTTCTGTAATTGGACCATCAAACATCAGCATTGCAACAACAACGCAGCAGAAACATGAAGCACAGTTTCTTTGTCAAAGCAGGCTGAGCATCACAATGTGAGACTGTTAGCTTTGAAGCTGAGGCTTATGGGTGCTTTGGGAGAACATTTCACCACCCATGTTGTGTATGAAGTCTTTCTCCAGTTTGTGCATGAGGATAAACAAGATGAGGACAAGTACGGAGCAAATGGCCTTTTTGTCAAATGACTGTACATTTCATGCAAAAACTATCTGTACTGAGTCAACAAGCACTCTTCTGCGCCATGCTAACACTGTAGCATACAGCATGTTAAGTGATAGGCAATTAGCACCTCAGAAGTGCAAAAATGTAAAACATGTATAGGAGAAAAAAAAACATGGCATATTGTTACTGAAGCATTTAAAAAATATGCATTGCATTTTTAATTTTGTCTACATATTAACAGCTATATGCACAATAAGATAAACCACTACTTGAGATGTTAAGATTTTAGGCTACCTTGTTCTTTTAAGGTGAAATATGCATCTCTTTTATGTTTATTTGTAACAATTTAGAATGTCGTGAGAATGGCTGACAAAAGGTGGACCCAAAAATAAATATCCAGGCTTACAGTTCATCAGTGAGCCTCAGTCAGAAACGCAAACAAATCCACAAGGTCTTCAGACAGGTGAAACAAACATATCGGACAGCTAACGCAGTGACACGACACAGACACTCCTGCGATTGACCAAAGGAAGCTGGGACTTTGTGTACTGTGATTTAAGGACCAATTGAGACCAGGTGTGCAGGTAGGCGGCTAATCAGGTGACAGCAAAGGAGGGAAACCAGCGAGGGCATCTAGTGGAGGGGTGAGGCATGACCGGGACTGGAAGCATTCATAAGACATGTTGGTGATGAGGCGGGAGACAGTTACTAGTTGTCAGGTAGAAGTCTCTTGAATGTTTACAAAGCCAACTAGGAGAGACGATACCACAGAGAAAAGAGATTTAGATTTAAACCTAAATCACAGAGTGATGCTAGTCCAAATCTAGAAAGACTTAAATAACATCATCAACATAATGTAAAGGACTATTCAGAGTAATAAGAAACTATTTCCAGCTTTGTAGGTCAGAGGGAGTGTTTAAAAATTGGCTCTAGTTTGTTTTGGAATCTGACGTGAAGAAGTCCATAAAGGTGGAATACGACTGAACCGCCTAGATCAAATAAGGATTCTGGCTTCTGGATTTTGGACCAAATGAAGGCCCCTTTGTTGCTTTAATGTGTTTTCCAGCAAAAGGTGCATGGCAATACTCATTTCAAGATGTTATAAAACATATACAAGGATTATTGCCATCTGTAATTCATTTAATTGAAGGGCTTGTGATGATTTGTGAATGAAATTGGGCAGATGTTTAAATGTTCTTCCCACCTTAGACTCTCTAAAGCCATCGGGTTTCACTCGCTCTTGCTCAGCTCCAATCAGTGCCCATATCTGTACCTTCTAACCAGAAGAAGAAAAAGAGTTCTCTCACAGACTAATAGTTGATGTAACTATTTGTATACAGGGGGAAATGCAGCATACAATTGGAAAAAGGGACAAAGAAAACACAACTGTGTCTTTACTCGACCCAGCCTCCAGTGGAAAGATGCTCTGTTCTGGCTTGTCTTTCTGTTGAAATGAGCCATGGATTACATCAGATATACAGTAGGTTGCACAAAGAACGAGACAGGCATACATCCACCTGTTCAAATTCTACCACATCGGCTTAGAGCAGCTCTGCTGACTGGACAGGAGGCAAGAAAGATTAGAAGACCCCAATCTAGCGTACATTAAGGCTACGGACTGGGCCTGCAGCCACAGGATGATGTACCAGCCAGTCTTCCTCTTTGAATTTTTGGCTTTTCACAGGCTTTCTCCTTTTCTTCCCACCCCCTCCTCTTCCTTTCTTCTTTCTCCCCATTTCTCCCACTACTCTGGGACCTTCTTCCTGACACAAGCCCCGGCAGCTGCAGTCAGAGGAGCAGCCCGGCTTGCTTCTCGATTCAGTCGCATCTCCACAGATGCCTCCCTGGAACGCTGCAAACGGCTATTACATAAAAGCTGAGTGACTTACAGGCAAATCCTCTCTACCCCAAAACTGCCAGAGCATACTGCCAAACCACAGAGAGGGGGGGGGGGTATTTTTGGGCGCTGAGAACTGTAGAATGTCAGCATTTAATCCCTCCCCAGCTCCCCATTTTTTCCTTTTACTTCTTTCTTTTTCACTCTTCAATCGTCAACCCCGTCCCCACCCACAGTAACTGCCCCTACACACAAACACAAACACACACTGCCACACTGTACACACAAACACACAAGAAATATATCACAAAACATACATGAATGCATATACACACACATTCATGCAGACACACACTTCACTGCCACACTTGTACACACACAAAAAGCTTGTAAGAACACACACACGTTGTGTCAGTGATCTCACAGCATTCCTGGCTGGGCTACAGTGTCATCACAGTGTGTGAGCGCCACACTCTGTCACTCTGCCTCGCTGGCAACCAGCCTATCAAAACGTGGCAGCCCACACTTCCCGGTGATGTGATGGAATTGAGCCTGCTCCTTTTTCTTTTTTCTTTTTCTCTTTTCCCACTTCCAAAAGATCCCGCAGTTGTTGTCAGGAATAGTTGTATCAGGACTTTTTTCTGACAGGAGATGCTAATATTCTTTAACACCTCAGTTGCTATTGACTCAGATGGATTAAAAGTCATTAGAACATGTGGGCCTTTGTGTGCTGAGCTCGTTTCTGGCAGGCACACATCAAAACAATGTAATAGGATTTCCTGACAGTGAAATGCAAATTTTAAATCGTTTCCCTTTGAAGTGGTAATTAGTATAGGTAAATAGAATCCATATCACCTGCAGTACATGAAGCTATAACAGTTATAAAAATTAATTCAATCCCATTTTAACACTGGCATCCACTGAGCATGTGACAGAAAATTCCTAACCTTTTGTGCATTCAAACGTTAGTATTGGAGACCCTGTATCAGTCATCTGGTACAAAGAACTCCGGTGGTTGCAGGTTTGATTCCCACAGCAGCTCATGTGTTTAACGTCAGGTGTTTATCCCCCATCTGGAATCTCCTTCAGTAGGTCATTTACATGCCCACATACAGTAAGGCACTCTAGATAATAATATCAGCTACAGTGCCTAAAATGTAAAACACAATTTGTCTCTGATGATTTAATACATTTCTCAGTGCGAGACATTAAATTGAATTAAGTTCCTTGGGTGCAAAACAAGTGCTGGTTTTACTGTAAGTGGTCCCTGAAGGTAACAATGTCATTACCGGCTCCGATTCTGTTGGGACAAAATACTGTTTACCTTCATCCTGACTCGGCCCACAAGAAAGTTAAGGATGTCTGTGTCCTTGACTCTTAAAATGGATCATTCCCCAGCCGCTTCCGGCTTGGCGCTCCATCAAAGACAATTAGCAGTGAAGGTGTAAAGCTACTGAGGGATAATTTTCCTGTCACTGCACTAGCGACTCCTACTGGTTGGTCCGGGCACATCAGCAGAGGGCGCTGGGACCTGGGGTGGAATTGCGTCTCCATTCACATTTCACCTGACTGTTGGGTGTATCAGCTGAGGCATGTTACTGTTTACCACCAATGGGCAGAGACAAGCAACAGAATGCAAATTAACTATGCTTTGGTGTAGTTTAAACACTTAAGGTTTTCTGCAGGTCTAAGACAAGATGCAAACTCCTGCCCAAAAGCTGAGCGCAACATAAACCATCCACCGTCCAGACCTACACGCCCTTACTTCCTGCCTTGCTAAGCCACCAAAAGAGTTAATTCAATGTCACGCTGTGCAAGATCGCTCACATAGTCTTGGTCACAATCTGCGTTAGACTGTACAATAAGAATTTTGAGGTATGTGAGATGGCGGTGTGATGAGTGTTTGGTAACCATGGCATTATGATATAATTCGAAGGGGAGCAGGTGCAAGCAGAGACATGACATCTACTCACATGTTCATTGTTTGTTGTTTTTTGTAACCCATGCGTGCAGTGCCACTGCTATGATGCTGTAGTCATGGACGCGAGATTGCTCTCAGACCAAATTAAATGCAATTAGTTTATATTTATCAATAACAATGATGTTATCCAAACTATAACCAAATGTTTGTGTTGCATAATGACCCTACCATAACCATACTGTTACATTTGTGGATATTGTAAGACTAATTAAACTGCTGATTTTGGAATTTTTCATTCGACATTGGGGAAAAACAGGAGTAACGTGTCAGCAGCCAAAGGTAGCTCACAACACACAGACGCTTACAGCAGTAATATTTGTTACTTGCACGTGAAACAACCGACATACTGTATGAACTGTATACAAAGGCTCACATTCAGATGCATTTATTGACACAAGTGCACACACACACACACACACACACACATACACACACACAAACATGGTTACAGGCATACATTCCCAAGCACATAAATGTCAACACTCTCTTTGTCACACACACATGAACACATACATACACACACCAAGCGTTCAGTCATGCCTTTCTGTAGCATTCTCCTCTGGGTGATGCGTCCAAGGTGAGTGCGCTGGCTGGCAGCTCCTGAGGAGTTGGTAGGAAGAGATAGCTGAGCAAAGCTATTAAAATACGGGCAGGAATTTCTCTTATCTCTCCCACCGAGGCAGCTTGCGCCGCTTTGTGCTATTATGGAGATAAAATGCACAGAGGCTTGGAATGAGGGAGGAAAGGAGGGAGGATGAGGATGGTAGGGCGAGGTTGGGGAGGGAAGGCGTAAGAACGTCAGATTTATGGAGCTAGGGAAGCTTAAGGTTATTAAATCGGAAGATTACTCGACTGCGAAATTGTCGAAGTTTTTACGGGAAGTTGAGGGATTTAGGCTGGTATTAAACAGCAAAGCATTAGGAGGCCAGCAATATACATTATTCACAATTTATTTTACCCCTTTTCTTCTATTCTGCTCACCCTTTTCTTTCTTCCAGTCTTTCTTCTCCCGCCTTTCATCCAGCTCGCAGTCAATATCGAGCTCCTCCTAAATTCTTATTCAGGGAAGCATCTGCACTTCCCCTTTCTCCCCTCTCTCTCCCTCTCTATGGCAGCAGCATGTAGACAGAGGAGAAAGAAAGAGGAAAAAGAGCCAGAGTCAAAGAGAAAGACAGATACAGCAAAAGCAAGAAGGAGGGAGACAAAGATGCTCTGACTGAGAGGATGGGCTTTTTTCAGTATTGACACCACTCACAGCGTGAAGCAATGCATACTTCTATCAAGGACTTTCATCACTGTCAACTTTTTAGAGTTGAGGAGTAGGAGGTTGAGGGAGAGGTGACTGTAAGAGCAAGGGAAGAAAAAACTAATATTTCACATTAGGATTTGAATAGTGTACACTGAACTACACTTACATAAGGAGAAGGAGTCTCTAATACATTGTGCAACACAGGCAAATTGCTTTCATGGTGATGTGAGCATTAACTGTTGCGACATTGGATGTCTCTTTGGGACAGATGAATAGCAACACTTCAACAATTTGTTGTGGGTGCTGTGAAGGGCAGCAGCCAGAAAGGTTTTATTCTATTGGAAAATGTCAAATATTCATCACAGATTAACAAAAGTGATGCATGCACTCACAAATGTGTTCTCGCGCCTACTCTTACAACATAATACATCTTAATACATCTTGCAGTGTTTGTTGTTTACTCTTGACTCACATAAACGATAGCAGGGTCAGAAATATTAACCCGGGTCCTTGGTTTATGAAACAAAATCACTTTTGCTGAAGGGATCATCTATATTTTTACAGATGTTGACTGATGAACTACAGGGTGAGACTGATTTTCTTTTCTTCAAAATGGATGCCCTGAGTTTTGCATTAGGACTCTGCACCCGTACAGAATTTATTTGTGAATCACTATTTGTATTCCTAACAGTTTTCTTGAAAACAGAAAAGCATTTGTCTTGTTACACCAGCGAGTCAATGCATCACACCACAACATACAGCAAACATGGGTGAGAAATGTATCTGCCCTCTGCCCCTACACACACACACACACACACACACACACACACCACAAGCATACAACCTAAACTTTACACCCTCTGCAAGGACTTTAAAGGGATGTGTTACTTCAGATCCATGACAACAGTTTTATATGCACACACACACACACACTTCTGGAGGAGACACACACACAAACCTGCACCCACAGTTCTTCCATGTTGTCCATCATTATGTGCTTGGTTTCAAATGTTCACTATGACTCTCTCTCTCTCTCTCTCTCTCTCTCTCTCTCTCTCTCTCTCTCTCTCTCTCTCCTCGTCTCATTCAGGTCAAGCTTGTCTCTCAGTAAACAGAAAAAAACATCAGGAGGGGAAAAGTGAATAAAACCTTTCTTGCACACCAAACTCTTTTG
>JAVQJF010103760.1:0-15496 GCA_036023855.1 Gadopsis marmoratus
ATAAATATATCGAAATAAAATGATATGACCGGTATAAAAACAAAAATAAAGTGGATAAAAAATACAACTCACAATGACGCTGAATTAGTGGGAGCCCTGAGGTTGTGTCTCTGCAACGAGCCAGTCAAATCTAGGGGTAATGGGAGACAATGACACCCGAAGTGTGTTTCTTATGTCCAGTCTACTCTGTAATTTTGTTTTGGTCGCTGTCACTTGACATGTCAAGAGACACAGACGCACAGACGGATGTATCCAGTCATTTTTCAAAATAGAACATCTTTCAGACTCTGATAATCAATAAAATATTTTTTTATTTCATTCTCTGCGGCCCGGTACCAAATGACCCACGGACCGGTACCGGTCCGCGGACCGGTGGTTGGGGACCACTGATTTAAACCCCAACATTTGCACACACAAAAAATTGATTTGATGTTGAAAAATGCTGGAGTTTCCCTTTAGCCAGGAAATAAGGTACTGTAGATGGCTGAGCTCAAAGCTGCTGATTTGGTCAGTGGCAATGGTGATTCAGTATAGTCACCTCAGTTTGGTAATTTCTTAAACATTTTTCATATACATACAGAACACCTCTACTAGTTTCTAGTAATCTTGTATTTAACATCCTAAAATGTTTTCATGAGCACAAAAATAATAGAATTTTACCAATGAATACTAATTTCCAACCCTTTTACCAGACGTCCCACATATAGCTGAGGCTGACAAACATTTTCACAATTTTTAAAATCAGTCACTACACTGAATACCAGAATAATAATAGTCTGGCTTGAGAACAAGGCTATTTTAGCCTCAGTAGATGAAAGGTTGGGTGAGTTGCCCACAGCACTGTCCTCCATCACCAAACAGTTGTATTTGTGCGTGTGAGCCAGGAGGAGCGGCTGTTGTGAGACTCCACTATGTGGTCTCAGTTCCAAACACACTATGGGCCAGGGAGTCTGTAAGCCAGAAATGTCAGCCTGTGGCCAAGTAATCACTGAACCATTTGTATTGATCATCAGTCCTATCAGCCCCTGCTGATATGTTGATGTCCTGCTATGAGATAGGAAAACATGCTGAATTAAAGGAAAACGATGAAAAAGTGACAACACTGCAACTCAGCCATACTTATTTGATGTTGATTGTTCTGCAGTAACTCCAATTCAGTTTGTCAGTTTGATATTCAGGACAGGAAACACACAGATGCAGGGAGACATGTGGTTTGTAAAACACACCAGGACAGACAGCTTCATGGGGCGAATACCGCAAAATGAAGACTTGTTCAAACTAATGCATTCCAACAGGCTTGCAACAAATACAATCTTTGTAAACCTTAAAGGGGTACTCCAGGGATATAGGATTGCACTTTCATAAAGTTTTTGGAGAGACAGATTACAGGAATAATGGTTAAAATTGATACAACAGAGGCCAAGTTATCCTGACTTTTAGTATGGTATATGGCTTGAGCTTTCACAACATTAGATCATATTTCCATTGTGTAACTTATTAGCATATTTAATTAGACCTATAATCAATACTTTTAGATTTATAATGGCTCACATGACTACTTCTGTCGGAAGGGGTCCCTCGTTAATGTGCGTTTCCATCCACTACTGTCATGTGAATATTAACAGTTGAGCAAATCGAGAGAAACTGTTGGTGGCGCTAAACCTTCAGTCTTCAACTTCTTTGCAGTCTGTTTTACTCTGTTATGTGCTGGATCAGCTCTTTCCAGTCCACAGGCTGCCACCGTGTCCCAATAATGTAGAGTGGCTGCCTCGCTTGCACTGATCTGACAACACATGGACAGAATCAATCAACACTTCCAATCAAGCCTAATGGAAAACAGTGTTCAGTTTAAACACAACACAGGGGAGTGGCTGTGTAGGTTTCTGTGTGTCTATGTGTGTGTGTGTGTGTGTGCATTTTTGCACAAAGCACAAACCGTGACTGGCCTCCCACATCTTGCTAATGCTAACTAAACACGTGTCCTAATTAATAATTAGCATATTTGTAAGGAGTTTTCAACTGGGCAACATTTCTTTGCCCAAATTCATAACCCTACACTTGTTCTTTATTAAACCTTGAAACATTTACAGCCAACAACCTTCAACATCCTGCTAATGATGGCCATGGTGTTGAGGAGCATTAAAAGGCTCTAATGAACCTACTCTATTAGCTGACAGACTGTAAAGACAGGAAGCTTTCTTTAATCGCCTTACTACAGAAAATTGTGTGACTCTTCCACCAGGAGTAATGCTACACATTTAAGTAAATTAGATAAATGCACACTGTATGGTGCACAATTGTTTGGCAAGAAAACACTCTGTAATGTGCTGCACAAACCTAAATAACTGCATATGCCAGCATAGGTCTAAACAACCAGACCCCTTTCATGACAAGTCAAAACGAATGGAATCAGCTGATAACAACGATAACAGTATGTTTTAACTAAGATGGTAACAAAAGTGTGGTGTTGCACTGACAGTGTTTATTTAACTTGTGTCACCATCTGTGACAAAATCTCTTTTGTACAGATCTATTATTGGGACAAGCTCTAGTGAGAGAGCACAGACTGAGTTGGTAAAATTAACAGCAATTAAAGTAAGAAGAACAGGCTGTACAAGGGAAATATGAGGAGTCACAGGGAGAGGAAGTCAGTAAAGGTACTTTAAAATATTATAGTGGGTTGCACCTCTGAGTTCATTCTTGACCATGGTAACATTTGAGATGCACAAGTGCTATGAGATAACTCTGTTATGATATAGCGCTATATAAATAAAATTGAATTGAATTGAGATGCGGTTGACAGTGTTGACCGCAGTCATAACCATGTTTTCTTCCTGACAAACCTTGACAAAGTTGACATTTTACTACTAACCGTAATGTTTCCCAAACCATGATCTTTCCCTGAACCCTAACCATGTCATTTTTGTGCCTAAGCCTAACCAAACCTTAACCAAATCAGTGCCTGGGGCTGAAAATAACAATTATTTTTATGATGGATAAATCTGCAGATTATTTTCACAATTAATCGATAAATCATTTAGTGAATAAAACGTGAAAAACACAATTTCCCAGAGCCAAAAGTGACGTCTTTATATTGCCTATTTTGTCCAGTACAGTCCAAAACCATAGACTCTTCATTTACTCTCATAAGTGACAAAGTAAAACAACTAATACTCATATTGAAGAAGCTGGAACCAGCAAATGTTTCACATTTTTGATTGAAAAATGACTGAAATGATGAATCAATAATCAAAATAGTTGGCAAAGAATTTTCTTTTCAGACAGGGGTGGCTGTGGTGTGGAGGGTTAAGCTGTTGAGCCCTGGCCCTGGGGATAGAGGTTTGTATCCAGCTCCCAGAATTCAAGCTTCTGGAATTAGAGCTGTTGTTAGACCTGACCTGTCTCTGACCAAGACAGGACAGGGATGTGTACTGGACTTGGTCCCCGGGTTGGGTAAAAAGCAGAGGATAAATTTCAATGTGGAACATGATTGTATGTGTGTGATTGAGCATTGTTCTCTGCATGTATGTGTATCATGATTGACCATTAAATGACCTTATTATTAAATTATTATTTTGTCCCACAGAGTGGTGTCAAAAATGTGTTAATAGAATTATAGAATAATATAGATTGTTAAAGTCACTAAACCTTACAGGGTATTATCTAAGTCCCAATATTATTATTATACGGGGTTTTTGATGATAAAATAATTGGACACATATGCTCTTAAAACATGTGTTAATGTTACAGACCAATACTTACACCAGCATAATAATCTACCCCTAACACACACACTGAATCATCCCACTATGAGATTTTATTTTTAATTTCATTATATTATTTTGCTATTTTATCCTTGAAAGTAAACCTAAGGGTTACTGAGGGTGAATAAAATTACATTTCCATGGTACAGTAGTGCTTTAAACTGATATTGAGCACAATGTTTACCCTGATTACTGTTCAGACGCTGTATGTGCACAGGTCTCAATAGTGACCTGAAATTTTGCTTTTGGAAATATTGTTATGTAGATTAAATGGCTGGTACACAAACAACACAAACAGGTCATTATTTTTTAATTTGCGGCAAAGTTACTGCCAGCTTCCGCCGACACAGCTGTGTGTCAGTAACCATTTGCATGGCTGATAATGCTGCTGCCGTCACATTAACTAACTAACTAACATTAACTTAACTCTCTCGTGTGTTTAGTGTTCTTGAGTTTCAATTGAACCTCCATCACTACAGTGCTACCTCTTATCAAAAGTCTAATTCTATCCTCTGATAAGCTTTAAGGTTCTCCTCATCTTCCTATATTTGAAGGTCGGTCTTTTCTAGGATATAATTGTTGAAGCACACTCAAAATCTCTCTCTCTCACACACACACACATTATGGCAGGTATGCAGCTCTCTCGCAGGGCAGTTGTTCAGCCTTACAATCAATATCTGTCAGAGAGAAACCTCATCACTGGCAAGAGGGGCCTCATTCATTTTCACTCACTCACATTCACACATCCTCTCTGGCTGTCTTTCTCTCTGTCTTTCTCTCTGTCTTTCTTAAACCCCTTTAAGTTTGCTTAAAGATAGGTTTTCTCATATTAACTTCTGCGTAATGTAAAATTACATATAATGCAATGTAATAGCAAAAGTAGCCAATGTACATGCCCAACAAAGACGATATGAAGGGACTGATGTGGCAAACATTCTCTATGGATCAGCTGATTTGTCGCTCATTATCATGCTAAGGAGTGTCTAGTGTGCCTTTGTTGTTTTTACTGTTAGACACCATTGTCCAGTATTCTGCAATAATGTGTTTTTCATGATGTATTAATCTGGGCCAAATAAACTGATCACTTTGAGATTTTGTAGTTTTATAGACTGGTAATTTTATTTAATTTATTTGCAGAATAAATCCACCATAATGACTTTGGTTACTGTGGTAGCCGATGTAACGAAACAAGACTAAAAGGAGATTCACAAAGCTCTGGGATGAGCACAGATTTTTTGCTCAAATTCAAACATATTCAACTCGTACGAACACGTCTTGGTTCGCTCCACCTCGGTTGAATTTACTCCTGATTTCTCTAAGATTTGCCTTATGTTTTGTCTGTACACACCTCAAGAGTCTACAGCCACACCAGCTGCTCAGTGAGGCTGTAGCACAGCATGCTAACATGAAAAATTGTGTCTCACCATGCTAATTAGTTTTGCGAATTAGCATAAAAAATAAATACAGCTGAGGCACATGACTCAATGAAATGTCCTTAGTTTTGCAGGTGGTGCTTGACGAAAAGATAGGGTAATATCACCGAAGTCATAGGGACATATCATCTGGGAACCATGAATGTCTGTACAGAATGTTGTGCCAATGCATCTTGTATATGTTGAGATAAGATAAATGAAAAAGTGGGCTTATTATGTCAAGCTGAGAGAGACTCCTAAAACATGATTATAAAGCAAAATAAATCCTAATGTAAAAAAAAACTTTTTTTTGCTATACAAGTGTCAGAATTACCATAACTGTTGTTGAGGACCAGGTGACTTTTCCTTGAATTCACCTTTTGGCTTTTTGGGACTTTATAATGATGAGAGAGCAGTTTTAGGAATGTGATGTCATTTTAAATATATTAATTATTTAACTGGTATTTCATATCTCTACCCTGGACTGCACTGTTTGTATTCCCCTTTAGGCTTCCGCTTGCTATGTAGTGGCAATAGGTTCAATAACTGATTGGGATATTTTCTCACACCCAAATCCAGATGTCGATATGTATTGACTTTTTCATGACACTGAAGACCCTTTGTGCTTTCTCTCCCCGTTCATTAACAGCTAAATAAAACTTTCAGCTGCAGAAGATCTTCTGCCCTGGATATATCTGGTATGTCTGACTGGTGCACTGTTGAATGGGAGTTGTTCCTCAGGTGAAGCTTGACTTCTTTCCATGACATGTGGACCTTTGGAATATTAATATTTCAATTTGTTTAAGTTAATGTCACAAGAAGATGGTTCTGCTGTAGACCTTCTGCAGAAGGGAGCACATTAAGGTCATTATGATTCAGGAATGAGACTGGGGGCTGGTTGAAGACAGTCCAAGGTTTCTCTCAGTCTGCTTGGGTTACATGACGAATAATGATTTCCTACAATTTGGTTAGATTTAGATTTCAGCTCAAAACATTTCCCATGCACTTTGCTGTATATTACAGAAAACCATTTGTATAAATCATTGCCTACACAGAAGCCTCAGTAGTCACAGCCTTCTTTGGCTTTAGCTCTTTTACAACATCAGGAAATTTCTGTTCTTGCAGAAGTGAGCTCCAGTTTGTCCTGAAAGAAAAAGGACACAAGTTTTTAATTTCATAGACAGCCAAGAGGAGCTGATTGCTTCCACACAGTCTCCTCTAATTCAGAGACAGTGTACAGACCCCGGCTTTGACAGTGGTATTTGTGTCTAATTCTCTGGACCTGACTGAAGCCATTTCTTAAATACTAAACACTATTAATCTAATCATTAAAAGGTTGTCACTAAACTTTTCATGAAACACCCTGTTTCCAAGACATGGCATTGACAATAAAAAAGTATAGCAACACAACTTTGATTTTGTTTTTTTGATTTTATCTTTTTTATACATACTTGCTTCATGGTATACTATTCAGCCCTTATTAGTTTGTTGCAAATTCTGTCCTCCACATTTGATCGTTCACTGTACATTTTCAGTGAAGAATCAGACCCAAAATAGCTCCATATGTAAACAAACAGCAGCTGTCAACAATTATGGCAGATTAGCCTCTGAAATACCCAAAATGCAACGAGACATTATGTTGATTCCCAAGCCCTGTGGGGAATTTAATTCTCATTTTCTTTAATTTCACCACAAGTAATAGTTTAGATGCCGCATCCCAAACTGCAACTGCCTGACTTACAATATTACTAATGTTAAGGTTGTTCAGAGTTTCAGTATGAGTAATACAATCATTTAAAAGAAATGATACAGTCATGTAAACCCACTGATCAAATGATCAAGTAACAATAACTTAATCCTAGAACTAAATATGAGAGTCAAACCAAAGATTCTGTGGCTGAATATACAGTAGTACTGTATATGATGCCTGATGTCTTTTTCACCCTGAAGTCAGCCAGGATGTCTGTGTATGCTTTAAGGTCTCCACAAATCAACACCCTTTCCTGGGCATAGAAGTAGTTTGTCTTCAGTATGGCTTTTTTATGGATGAAATAATAATTTCATGACAGCCTGAGGGACAGTGACTGACTATATCTGATCCGTGACAGGTTTCTTCTGGAATGATTAAAGGAAATGTTTATGCGTTGTTGGAGTGTGTGGATTTAGATAGCTAGATAGCTAGCTAGATAGCTAGCTAGATAGATAGATAGATAGATAGATAGCTAGATAGCTAGATAGCTAGATAGCTAGATAGCTAGATAGCTAGATAGCTAGATAGCTAGATAGCTAGATAGCTAGATAGATAGATAGATAGATAGATAGATAGATAGATAGATAGATAGATAGATAGATAGTTTGAAAGATGTGTTAATATTGATATTAAACTTAAAGAACTGAAAGAGCAACAACTTGAAAAAGAGCTGTTTTCTTATTGTTGCATTCAGTAACTGCTCAGTTCTGCTATTGTGAAGCTGCTTTTTCTCCCCGAGGCCACTGCTGATGCCATTGGCAGGGTGTTTCAGTGTCGAGGTGTTTGTCTGTCTCCTCAATTATTTGGTTCTATTTGTTTCTTAAATTTAAACAATTATTGATTTATTATTGTCCAGTCATAGCTTAGCAACCGTAACTATGCACGTTAGTGGAGCTTTGGATTTCTCATCATCCTGCAGCAGTGTGCATGGAGCGGTTGGAGTGATACTCCTCATATTGAGATGCCACACACTCAGTTTTTAGCCTTTCCCAAATCACAAACACAAGAAGAAAAGTGTCAGGGATCGATTAAACAGTGAGATTGTCTGCTCTAATGTAAACTGAAAGGTGCATGTCCAGCTAACTACAGCATAAATTGAATCTCCGCCTTGCTTGTGAAAGTGTGTGAGTATGTTACAATGAAACAAAAGTCTAATCTTACCTTTTATCTCAGACTTACAATACTAGCACTAACTAGCTCTACACTATAATACAAGAACACATGCTGTTTTTAAATTTCCATGTCTTCTACCTGGATCAAATCATGAGGATGCTGACT
The DNA here is from genome assembly GCA_036023855.1 of Gadopsis marmoratus. Taxonomy (NCBI): domain Eukaryota; kingdom Metazoa; phylum Chordata; class Actinopteri; order Centrarchiformes; family Percichthyidae; genus Gadopsis; species Gadopsis marmoratus. The sequence goes on from JAVQJF010103760.1 coordinate 8,205, forward strand.
GTTTGACTCGGGACATGCAACTTTAGCCTCAGTCTTTACACATAATGTCATGTATGAAGCCTTCAAGTGCATTTTCAAAAGTTATTTCACAGGGTTCTGGCAGCTGAAAATATTAAAACGTCAGCTGGAGAAAGCATTTTCAACCAACTTGGCTCACGTTAACTTAATTAGCCTGCTAGCTAGCTACAGCCAATAACATCTGCTGGCTAGAAATAACAAGCCTCCTTTTGTCTACCTAAGTGGTAAATCTGCCACAGTTATCATTACGTTTCCATCCACCTTCATGTGGATTTTCAATTTGCATATAAAAATACCTGAGGTTAAACTGAGACTGTAACTCAAATTAATACAAGAGATAAACATTAAGGTCATATTTCCATCACATTTTACACGTGGTTTTTCATCATGTGAGGTTTAACTGTAGCTCATTAATTATGTCATCTCATTGCACCTTCTTGTCCTGAGCTGCTGTTGTAAGGAACTAATGGTAAAGCGAGCTCATCCTCTGACTGATTACAGATTGCACCTGAAGTAAAGATATAACCTGACTGCCATGGTTCCTCAGGTTTTGACGATGATGTCATATTCTGGCCACAGCCACAGCAAGGTAACTCTGCCAAAACTGTAAAGATATCTGGGAAGGACTCATCTGTGCATCCTCTGCCAGAGGAGACTTCAAGAAGTTTCTTTTCCCTCCTTCACCATTTGGACAGCTTACAGCACAGTGACACCGACATTAATTTCCAGATCGCAGTAAAAGAGGAGTGGATTCTGCAGGTTGCCACACCAACTCCAACTGTCCAAATAAGTGTTATGATATACTAGAAGCCAAGTTTGACTGTAACCTATCTACAGAAAATATTCTTTTCAGTTTAAGGGATTCACTAAAAGCATATTAAACTCATTTTATATTTATAACTTAGATTTGTCTATAAAGCACATATACTGTATAATATTACACAGTGTATGCCCTAGTAATCCAGTCCACTGCTCTTACTGTTAACGTGTTTTACATCTGTTATCTATCAGTTTTATTATTGCATTGTATTATATTGTATATCCTTGTGTTCCTTGCTGCAGGTAAGTTAGGTTTATTCCCTTGGGAACAATAAAGCCTTAAACCTCAAAAAACCTTGTTTTGTAACTATGTTATTAGGACAGCTAGGCAACAACTCATAACACATATTTGCAAAGACACCACGCTTCCGTGTCCTCTTAAAAAATTGCTCTAATTTTGTCTGGATCTGCAATGGTGATTTCATAAGTGCTAAACCATTTATAGACATCCAGTGCGAAGAACAAAAGCAGCACCCCAGCTAAAAAAATAACATGCTGCGGGCATCCATTGAATGCACCACAAAATGATTAACATTAATTCAGCAATGTTTTCTCATAGGTGCCAAAACCAAAAATGATACTGTTTATTTGCATATTTGCAGTGGTGGAAAGAACAAAGTACATTTACTCTATTACTGTATTTAAGTACAAATACAGTATGTTTATTTTACAGCTATGGTTAGTAGTTGCTTCTCAGATTAAGATTATATAGAAAAGCATATGGTAAAATAGTACAGTGGATTGTTAAAGCAATGGTTCCCAATCTTTTTGGCTCGTGAAAAAAGCATCTGGTCCTTGTCATATTTCAGATGTTTATGAGTTGTTAGGAGATCCATTAAAGAGACATTTTCCTTCTAAACCACTCAGATGGTGTAATTTAAATAATTATTTGATGCCCAAAAAGGTAAAATGATTTTCAACATTTCACAAAAAAAACAAGCAAACATGAGAGAAAGGTCCAAAAAAAGAAATCAAAATGTGTGATGCAGAACTTAGTTTTTTCTGCCTTCCTCTCCCTTAAAATCATCTCACTACCCCCATAGTTGTGCCATGACTCTTTGGAGGGACCTGACTCCTTGATTGGGAACCACTGGATTAGAGTACCGAACTGTATGTTAAGTAGTTAAAACAATTTCCAGCTACAACTGCAAAATGCTTCTTACACATTGGTATGTCAGTATCATCAGCAGAATCAATACTTTTGATAAGTACATTTTGATGATAATATTTATGTACTTAAGGTTGTAATTCGTAAGATTTTCATGAAATCAAAGGCCAGTTTTGATACTATTTATATTCTGCTGTCGACAGAAATCGTATAAAGAATTATAACTTTAAATATATTTTGAATACATGACTTGTACTTGTAATAGAGTGTAAAGGATCTGAGGAGTTCTCCCACCACTGCTTATTTGTGTTTCAAACTGAGCTGAATCTTATGTGTCACATTTGTCATATACAGATCTCACGTCACACTGCACCTGTTGAACCACAGTCACAGTGGGGCAGAAACAGTGGAACAAATCTTCAAGACTAACAAAAAAAATAATATTTCCTTGAACTCTTTTTACTTCAAGGAGGGTTTCCCTGATGAATGGGTCTGAGTAGTTCAATTCCAACTCATCCAAAGGTGAACCACGATAGGTGCAATACAGTTGCTGGCTTAGTTGTGCTGTGTTTCTTGAAACATAAATTCCTACTCTTTAAAGTAGACAGAATGTTTGAAGCATCTAAAGGTGGCAATCAGTGGGAAATGACACAAACATAAAAGCACAGCAAGCAAAACACCTATACTCCACCATTCCTCACCACCCCATCATTTCACTTCAGCTCACACACAAATGTACACACGCATAATAACCCGACCACACACACACGCACACACACAAACATATATCATTCATTTTACTTTCAACTGAAAACACATACATACACTTGGCAGCAATTCACTCAAATATATACACACACATTCATCATTTCACTCTAAAATGTAAGCACTCACATGCCACTGGCAGTGCTTCACCATAAAAAACACATGCATACTCAAACACACACACACACAGTCACACATACCTACATCTATATACCCTGGGCAGGTGTGGAGTCAGTCAGTGGGTTCGCTGGTCCGTGGTAATAACAGTGGGGCTGATGGGAAGGCAGCTGAATGTTTAGCGGCTGCAACAGAGGCCAATCCCAGCATGGCCATTCAGCCAACTCCTCCAAACCTCCCACACCTCCCAGTCTGCAGCAACTGGAACATGACTGTCAATTCTCATCAGGGATGGGGGAAGAAGGGGGAGGAAGGAGGAGATGAGGAGAGACAACCGCTTGATATTCCCCAGAGGGAACATTCAATAGCGATATGGAGGAACATGAGGAAATTGAAACCATGGCTGCGAGAAAACAGGAAATATAATACAGTATCAGACTTCATTCATAAAGCTGGGATTAATAGCCAGTTATGGTAATTTATTCTTCATGAGGTCAGTACAAGCAATAAGTAGGAGCTATACAACACACAAAAAGAGTTCACGTGCTGTCGAGCTACACAGTGCAGACAGTACAACAATGGCACTGTACACAATACAAAAGTACCAGCAAACAGTTAAGATTATTGCGAAGCAGATATAGAATTTTTTTTTAATACAAACCTACACAGGTGTCACCTATTCTGTCACGACCTCTGCTCAGGGTAAAATCAGCTATGTTGGCAAGTTAGGCTGGAACTGCAAGAGGTCACCAGAGTGCCTGAGCTAATAAGAATGACAAGTTTGTAAGTTGTGCCCCAACAGGTTTCAGGAGTCAATCCTGTCAAACAAGAACAATGTGTACAGGCCCACAAAGTCCTGAGAAGAGCTGCAGTGAGAGAGACCCTGTCTGGGCAGAAGATTTTGGAGCCACTAGAAAATAAAATTCTAAGCAATTATCCAGCAGCTATTGAACGGACTACTACTGTGCTTCCAGGAACTGTAACCAATGTCCACTACTACAAAGTAGTAACTAACCCAAACCATGACCTCTCCCTGAACCTAACCAAGTCATTTTGTGCCTAAACCTAACCAGACCTTAACCACATTGTTGTCACATCATGAAACACATTTATTTTTCTACATATCTGTAGCAGTTTCGGAGGCGTTCTACAGGGCCGTCACATACAACATATTTTGTCGTTTAGTTTAGCGTGACTTGTTGAACACCACACATTGCACCTGACACTGCAGCACATTTTGCCTCATCTCGAGGCTTGATTGAGCAGGAAATGGGCCTATTTTGCAAAACACCCCGAGGACCTACATCCATTAGAAAGTGGCAGTACTGAGGAATAACGGCACACAGATCACCAGAAATCAAACATGCTGGTACTCAATATGGATGAGTGCTGGCCCAATTAAGCACTGCTTAGGGCTACATCACATGCATTGTAATGAAAGGTTAAATGAACTGGCAGAAATAATTCAAATGTTAACCATGGCACTAGCTTAGTTTAAATCCATCCTGTTACAGTATGTTGTTTGTGCTTTGAATACATGAAGTACTACTTTTGTAGTTATGTCATAAAAGGCACCCAGAGGCTTACAGAGGCTGCCCTCACCAGACATCACAGAGCTGTCATTAATTTTCTAAGTCGGAAGTCGTACTGCCTTAACTAAAAACTACTGTCTTAACTAGGAGATTGTTGTTGTTGTTGTTGTTACATACAAAGCGCCTGACCTCAACAGCAGAGACCATAGTTTGTGTACAGTATCATATACTACCAAAGGTTTTTCCTATACTATAATATACTAATTTTTTAGGCCTGGGTATTTAATTCAGTTGAATTTTATTTATATGGTGCCATATCATAACAAAATTATCTCAGGGCACTCTTTCATATAGAGCAGGTCTAGACCGACTTTTCATTTATAGCAAGCACTATGCGACAGTGGCAAGGAAAAACTCCCTTTTAACAGGCAGAAACCTCGAGCAGAACCAGGCTCCTGGTGGGCGGTCATCATTTAATACTTGAACAACTTCTATAAGCAACTTTTTCAAGCCTGAGACTGAAGCTAGAAGTGGTGAAGATGTCTCTGCATCAAAAGTTCAGACTGAAGAAATATCTTGCGTGGCATAAACCAGTGTAATCAAATCCAAAAATAAGGTGAGAGTTTAGCCAGTGAGTGTCAGAGACTAATAAAGGCAGAGTGAAGCAGTAAGAAGACTATGGAAATAAGTATCTCCTTTGAGAGGCAGGACAGTGTGGATGAAAACAAAACAAAGAAGGAAGGAGGATGGGGAGTTCAAATGAAGGAGAAGGAGGAGGGAAGCAGAGTGTACAGAGAGAGAACATGGAATATGTTCTACTGTGAAAATGGAGACGAGTCATAAAAGAAACCATGGAGTAACCATGTGTTTGGGTGCATGCGTAGCGATGTGTGGGCAGGACATGTGTGTGTGGGTGTCTAATGAATCAACAAGCAACATCGACTGCATCCTTCAGGCAAAAACTGTATTGACAGGTGTCGTCAACAGGGAGCCTAATCTTGTTTGAATTTTAGCCAGTGGCATTTGTACCTGTGCGTGTGTGTGTGTGTGTTGTGGAAATGCAGACATCTGGGTTTATGGATGAATTTGTGTACATGTTCTACGAGTGGCTGTGCGGATGTGTGTGTGTGTGTGTTGCCTGTGGCGTTTCTCCCTGGCTGTGCTAGTCCAGAGAGTGCGGTATCTGGATATCTGGTATCTTGCATGCAGCAGCAGAGCACTGGACTTCAGTTCATTCCCTTCTCACCTTCAAAGCAACAGGCACGCTTTAACAGCAAAACACTCTTTTTTTAACACTTCTTTTCAACATTTACTTTGTAGGTTGATTTTGCACCCAATTAGCCATCAAGAACATTCAAACAATACCTGATCTGAATTATTGACAAGGGGATCATCAGAAAATTAAAACTCAACTGGGGAGCAAAGTTTTTAATTATTGGTTTTTGGGATTAATTAAAGTGTGAGGGAGATTTGAATCATCAGCTCTCACAGCTTGGGTGCTTCACATGCCCGCCTACTGATGCTCTGTATGAAGCCACGTAGGAAAGACTGAAGCTCCCCGCGGCTTTGATTGCCTCTTTTAGTTTGATCGCACAGAACTGAACTGATATAAATGACAGACACAGAGGAGTTGAGAACAGAGGATTATGTTTCTACACTTTCAAAGGATTGCATGGTAAGTCTTAGCAGACTTCAACTCTATCCACTCCTTCGGGGGTTTGAGCATTTTAGGGGTTTGGCCACCTAAGAACATCTGACATGAGGACTGGCTACAGAATCATCTGTGTGCCTGAATAAATAGCTCCCTCTGATGTGCATATTCAGTATGCTTCAAACAAACTGCTTGTCAGATTGTCGATCAGGGACTCGAACTTCATCACCGCACATCTTTCTGTGACAACCGAATTGAGAAGGCCGCATCTGACAAGTGTGCCCACAATGACCTGCCAGGTGTCTGAAGGTGAGAAAGGAGGCAGGATTTGAGCAGCTCTCTCAAGCTCTCTTTTTTCATTCTTCACATAACTACCTCCATCATTTTTTGTGTGTACAACAGAGCGTAACGCCATGAACGACTTTAAGGGGAGACTTTCCAAAAGTGTGTGCCATTATCCCCATTTGTACAATTCTTCACATTGTGACTACAAAGACACGCAAAAGATTATCTTTGCCCCATCCTCGAGTGTGGAAACAGGTATAAATATTTTCCCTTTAGACGTGGTCATGTTGTAAATAAATTTGCTTTAACAGTATACTCTGTATTATGAGAGAAACATAATAAATATGTATACAAGAAACTCATAATCAATGTGTATATAAGTGACTCATTGTCAAAGTGAATCATAGTGAATGTACTCGTATGTATCAACTGTATTCCACTTCTTATGTGAGGCCTGCATTAGAAGGAGAGCGACCAGGGCCAGTGGACAGATTTGCTGCTCGGTGTGTGTGTCTGTCAGAGGAGATGGTGGAGCTACCATGGCTCGCTAAAAGAAGGCAATAGTGATTTCAGCCACTCTGTGTCTTCTGAAGGATATGAATGCACATAGCGACCATGCGCCTGTGTCAGTGGGAAATCCTCATAACCAGCACAGAAGGAGCCATCCCAGCATTACACACACCCACACACGGAGGCGGTACTTCCGCAATAGCTTGCGCCTCTGGATACACACACAGACAGCAGGTACATCGCAGGGAGAGGCTGTATGTAGGCAGAGACATAAACACATACAGCATTCATTCATTCATTCATTCATTCATTATCCATACTGCTTATCCCGAAGGGTCGCAGAGGGGGGCTGGAGCCTATCCCAGCTAACATTTGGGCGAGAGGCAGGGAAACACCCTGGACTGGTCATACAGCATGTAAAGGAATATAGATAAAGTAATACCCTAAAAGTGAGACCATGGAAACATTAAAAGAGTACTACAGAGAG
>JAVQJF010103764.1:0-50785 GCA_036023855.1 Gadopsis marmoratus
CACACACACACACACACACACACACACACACACACACACACACACACACACACACACACACACACACACACACACACACACACACACACACACACACACACACACACACACATCCCAGCAGCCAGTTGTTCCCTGCTTTGCATAAACCAATAATGTAATGGAGAGAAAGCCATTCCCTGATGAACATTATTATGAATAATTTAAAATAATACAGCTGAAAACCACCTCAAACTTTTAAACTCGCTCCAATCACACATGCAAAAAGTCCATAAAGAAATGTAATGGCAGTCAATAGATGTAATGTTGCAGAATCATTGTACAAATAAGATGAGTTGCTCGCATTTACATCCAATTGAATTCAATGAAAGCTACGTCTGAGCTGGTTTGATTTTTGCTATGATGGATTGTGGTCGCGCCTGCAAAGCTGCTCAGTGGACTCACAGCTCTGCTCTGCATTGTGGGTAGTATTAGCAACAGGGTAGCGTTAGCATTGTTTAGTCATATAACGTGCCTCAGGGATGCGGTGACCGCAACAACCAGCTAGCAGGACAGAAAAGAATGCTGTCTGTATACAGCAAGTCGTAGAAAAATAACTTAGTGTGGTGCTGAGTACCAGTTACTTATCAGGTTGTGGGTGTGGTCTATTCCTGATGCACTGGCCATTGTTAAATGATGATGCTCTCACAGGGGCCACTGCTAAAAGACTTTGTAACAAATCAAGCCTGCTTGAATCAAGCGAGGAAGCTTAGGAGACTCCTAGGGAATGACAAAGGTGACGGTGTCAATGCCTGTTTAAAACACTGCAAATGTCAATAACTCAGTTAACTCAGATTAACTTGTGGTACAACATCTGTAGCTAACCATCGACCGTGTTTTCTGTTAAAGGCCAGATACACGTTTCTCTCCCATCATGCACAGGTGCAGAAAACTAGAATTATTATGGGCGAGGAAGAGTCTATGTAAGTTCGGTTAACATGTAGAAAAACCCTGTGGGTATTTGCGGGTCCTTGTGAGTGATAGTGGGTGAGTAAATGAGGTGCACTTCTGTATATTTGTGAGAGGCTGTTATTGTGCATTTGTCACTGTGTGATTCAGAGGATTGTTGCGTCTGTTTGTCTCCGACAGTGTGGTTTGTATGTATTTGTTATTTTGCATGTGTTGTATATGTTTGTGTGTGAAGAGGTGAACAGGTGAAGGTGAGTGGGTAGGCAGGAGTAGAAAACAGTATTGCAGGAGATAGTGGAGCTAGGTGCAGAAAGGGGGCCGGATTAACAAAATATCCCAAAATAGTACAGGAGGTGCCTGGAATTTAAACTGCTTAACTGCTATCCTGAAGGGTCAACCAGCTGTGATAAATGATAAAGAGAAGAGCACCTGCAGGATAAAGGGTAAACATGCATGCCAACATTGATCACCTGCCACAGTAAAACTCCCAATAAATCTACTATTATGACATTTAAACGCCAGACCCAGTGTGGGCACCATGCCAAAATATTTGAGGAGTTTTGTTCCAACTATTTTGGTGGACATTGCGAAATGAAGAAAACCTGCAGTGCAATTATAAACCGTTACTATTGGCCTGGCATGGAGGATGACATTCGCAAGTGGTTGAGTTGGTATGTTCAAAATAATGAGGTGGAATACACATTTAGGTTCAATAGTGGAGCCCAGAGGAGTCTGTTTTTGCAAAATGTAGAAAGCCTATCTGTGGATGTAACACTAATGTTCTGCAGCTGTCCTAGGTGAGTTTGTGTTGCTAAGGTCTGCTGATACTGCATGCTCAGAGGCCTTTACTAGTATTTTTCACATATTCATCAGAATTTTGAAATTATATTTGTCTGTTTAGATTGCTCAGTGTCAGATATTAAAGAAAAGAAATAATTTAATCCAACAGAAGTAAAAGAAACGATGGCATACCTTCTCAGCTTTCAAGCACATCACCAGGGATACAATGCAAGTGTTTTGTTTTCTCCAAGGCAACGGAGCCTCTCGGACTTGGCGGGTGAACTCACTCTAACAGGCGGTGGTCAGATCAGGATATCTGTAATGATACTCTTTGAAAATAGGCAACTTTATCATACCAGAAAACCCCAAATCTCTCCTGCCTCCATGCCTGTATTTGAATTCTACATTTTAATGTCCCTAAACAAACTGGTGGCCGATAACCCAGTGCAGTTAAATGCGTGCAGTGCATCCCTCCACAGAGCACTGCATGTGTTTAATAAAATCTCACTGTAGTGATCATTATTGTTGTCCTTCCTTCTGTCACAGTAATGGGGAAGTCTACTCTATAACAAGACAGAGAGCTTGCATTGCATATTTGAACTTGAATTTGGTCACTGTGTTAACATAAATGTGTAAAATTAGCACATTTCTTTGGGTCTAAATGATAAAAAATCTGTCATTGCAGATCTGGTTAGTTTTGCTGTTTTGTGTACAGTTAAAAAAAAATGAGGCAAATAATAATGGATAACACTTGATTGGGGTACGAAATTGATGATAAGGGTACAACGTACATTAAGTAGTGCTTATAATGCACGACTCATGGTGATTTAATAACACACACATTAATTCAGGATATATTATGAATGCCAGTTGCTTGCCATTAATAAATAACTGAGTCACTATCAGTTTATGGACATGGTTAATACTTAATGGATCATCAATGAATGACTGTCAACTCAATGTTAGCTCATTCATATGCCACCAAATTAGCTGGAACCCAGCTGTGTAGAAAAGAAAATCTTTCGGCCCATGCATTTGGTCAGAACAGTACCTAGTCTCAAAAGAAATGTGAAGCTGTTTTTAATCATGCAGCAACATGTAAATGATTTCACCTGACTGTCATCTGATATGTCTGACTGGCTGAAGAGAAAAAATAACTGCTTCATTTTTCTCTGAGAACAGGAAATGACCAAATGCACGAGGACATGTATTAACTAAGTGTGAGTGAATATTCATTCACTGATCATTGATTATTATCAAGCCCTTGCCAGCTGACCAATGAGGAGGGTACTCACACACGGTGTATTGCTCACGTTTTTTCCTCAAACAGTGCCAATTAGCTTGGTGATAAAATATTCAAGATATTTAAGGGGTGACCTTAGTCATTTAATGCTGCACTTTGAAACGCACGCTCTTGCGGTTCAGCACAAGTTAACATGTTCAAAAACTGCAATGCGGCTAATAATTAACATTCAACAAATAAAGAGCTGTATATAGTTTTATTGTAGAAATGTGTTTTTGTGAGGGTGAAAAAGCCTCTGAAGTCGTATTTAAACTATTGTTACACTGGGACACTTACAACCCAGCGAAATTACATTTCTTTTTTTTATAACTCAAGAAGGCCTACCATCACTCTATACCACTCAATTTCAATTTTATGGTAGTCCAGAGTATTACTAACATTTCTTGCAAGTGAATTAGTCTTATTTTATGCATATGGTTTATTATTAACCAAAGCTATACATAAAGGAAATTATTCTTCCGGTTTTGTACAGTGTTCTTTGTGTTTCTGTTAAGTGTACTGCATGTGTGAAAAATAAACATGTTGGTGACACTACATATGTGCATCTGTGGAGTCTTTATCAAATGAAAATCCAGGTGCTCTGCTGGTGTCCACATGACCAATGTGCAAAGGAGATGTAAAATGACACGGCTTACGGTTTGTTTAAATGGAGGTTCACATCCGTCACATCAGCTCAAACGTCGCCAATTTATGGGTCAGCATATTTTGCACCCACCTGGAGGTAGTGCCCACGCTGCCTGTTGGGAACAGTGACATACTGCCCATCACTCAAGCATCTCATATCACCCTTTGGCCACCCAAGAAACTCTTCAAGTCACAGAGCACTCTTGAGGGGACACTTAATCTCAAGGAGCTGTGTTGAGTGCAAAAATCCCATCTGTCCTGGCTCCAAACCAGGGATGTTCAGGTCACAGTAGGCCCTTGAACCTCCAGGAGTAGTACAGCTCTGTCCTCCTTTTCTTTACTATATTTAGTTGCAGCGTTGCCAGTGAGATAGTGTGGGTTAGTGGTGCTCCGTTTGGGGACCCTCTTTGCTGTCAGTCACAGCTTCCGTGCATCATTCCCCAGTCGTGATGCATGCTGTACCTCTGGCTCGCCTGTCGACCTCTCTTCCTGGACAGGGCTTAGTTTAATGTAGGTCTCATTAAAAGTAAGACACTCCTTACAGGTTGGTGGACCGTGTTCTTTATGGGGTCGACAGCTGAAATAGTGGGTGCCATTGCAGAGGAAGTGACATACCTTACTCTACTAACTCTACATGATTCTTTAAAAGTTTTGGGGAGTTTATGGGATCTGGCGTTGACGTTGCTGAGCCTGGATGAGTGTGATCTGGTTTTACGATATTTAAAACGTATGTGCTTCACCTTTTTATTTTTGCATTCTTCCTTGTGCCCACATTCCATTTTGTCAGTTTATGTCGTTCTTTCTCAACTCACTACACTCAGCAGTTGTATGTAATATGCAATAAAACAGAAAAAAACAAGTGATCAGAAGAAACACAGGTTTTATCTTCCACAGTACTGCAGCTGCATGGCTGCAAGAAAGACCTCCCTGCTCCTGGAATACACGAGCACCCTGCTGACTGTACTCCTGTTCGGTCTGCTCCGCCCTGCAACAAAGCCAGCAGAGCGTGAGTGAAATGTCAATCAAGCACAGTCTGTACCCGCCCACGCAGTGCAGAGAAGAGACCCAATTAGGCACAATAAGTGAAAACACCTGTGTCGTAGTTACAGTTAATAAGTAAAGAACACGTCGGAAAATCATGATTGAAATCTTTTTGTGAATTTTCCTGTCTCAAGTTTGCTATTAACTAAATGTGGATTCCCAATAAAAGGTATAAACTACTTGCATAAACTACTACAGCTACGTATAAACTAGATGAGAAGGTTGATGCTTTATTTTACTTGAGGATATGCAAAAATGGTAAGTACAGGCAAGGTAACGAAGGATTACAAGAAAATACTCTGATGCACAACTGTACTTGAAGGGGCACAAAAAATGGAAATTAGAAATGTAACGGATGTGTTCCACTCAGCAGCTAACTCAGTTAATCAGGAGTGGTTCTTAAGAAAGTGGTCAATATGTAGATGAACTCACATCTGAGAACAAATCATTGCATCATCTGTCATTAACATAGCCTCAAAATCTATTACTTTACTTTTATTAGTGATTTATTAATTATATCTTTTGCCTGTTAACTAGTCAAAGTTTTCAGAGATCTCAGCGCCGATTTCCCCAAAATCTCTCAACTCACAATGTGTCTTTGAAAGAGAGCTCATATTTGACTCTTTCATCAAAGTGAGGTCGATGTGGTTGTTGAAGGGTTTAAAATGGCGTGCCACATTAGTACAGTCTGCTCCACATCCATCTGTCATCCCCCTCTTTCTGAAGCACCACCCAGCCTCACTTTAACTGGCCGCCCTACTGGACAGTGGGCTGGTCCTGTGGGACACAATGGAGGTCGTATCTGGAAGGGGACAGTACATCAGCTGGACGCTAATCGGCTGACTCACCTTCACAATGCTCCCCCCTGGGATGGGCCAGAGGACTAGCGAAGGGGAAAGGCGGAGGGAAATCAGACTGTGAGCGATTAGGTTAATGAAAGAGGAAAATGGAGTGAAAGGACAGGAAAAGGTGGCCCTAAGGCAAATAAGTTTAGAGGAGAGCCGAACCAATTGCTCTGACAGCTTTAAAGGATGGCATTGAGACACTGATTGGCAGAGAAGAAATAAGAGCCAAAATACACTGTCACTGGGTGAAAGAATTACTTTAAATGTCCTATTTTAGAACCTCCCATTTCCATCAACTGCTAGAAGGTCAATGAAAGCAGTGCTATCACACAGAAGTCCTCTTTTTACAGCTGTCTGGTTTTACTGATGAACTGTAAGTTAACTGAAAATCTCCAATAGAGTCTCCCTTTAAAGCTCCGCTTGGCAGATTTTTATGTAGAAACACAACTGTCTTAGCCAAAACCCTGAAGTGGGGCTGCAACAGAGACGTACATCCAAGCAAATGTCACTAAAATATTACGATGATTTATTACTATTATTATTTATATTTTCTTATTCTGATGTTGGCTGTTCCACCAGGTGGAAATGTTGTACATTATGCTCAGTGGTGTACAAAGTATTTAAACAATTTGCCAAAGTAAAAGTAGCAGTAGTAAAAGTATTGTGAGTAAAATGTATCAAGTGTAAAAAAAAGTATCAAATGGCTCCTTTGATGGTTTTATATTTCAGCTTGTTTGTAAAAATCTGCAAAATAACAAGAATCAAGTAATAATATTCAGCATAGACCTACTTTAGTATTGTATTTAAGTACAGTACTTGAGTAAATGTACTCAGTAACCTTTCACCATGGTATATGCAAAGGAAGTAATCAATCAAAACTTAACAGTGAAATATCCCTGGAATATGTAATGATGAACATGAATATGTAATGCTGTGAATATATGTTCTTGGAATGCACAGTTTACTAACGCCATGCTTCATGATCACTGGGTATTACAGTCCTCAAAATCCAATCAGTTATTTGCTGCTGACTCTTTAGTCGCAGGCAGTTAAAACAGTCTTCTATCTGTTGCCTCGCACGTCATGTTGCAGCTGAAGCCTGCTCGAGAGCCGCAGTGTTGGCGTGCATGTGTAATGCATATTATTACAGCAGTAAACATTAACTCTTGTAAAAACAACAAATAAAAGTCAAGTAAGTCTTATATGCTATAATCTATAAAATCAGTGTCACTTAATAGCATGTCAGCAACATATAATTCACCTCTGGCCTGTGTCTTTATGAGAAGGGAGTGTGACTTACGTGACACTAAATTTTAAACTTGAATTATAAGTAAATAAAGCTTCACACTTTCTTTCAACCGTTTTAAAATATTATTTTTGCACTAATGAGAAGTGACTGTGATGATTATTTAGATTTGCACCCCTCGCATGAATGTGTGAGTTTGTCCCCAGGACATGCTCCTGGTCGAAGGCTGTCCCTCTCTGTTTGAAATGTGCTCTACATGTTAACAGGTCTGTTAGCAGACGATGTCTCTGTCAGACAGTGACGAACGAAGCGCAGGACTTATGCAGTTGAGATTGGAGATTCTGAGTACTGGGGTGAATTGTCAGATGCTAAATAATGCTGAAATCAGCAGCAGTCTGGTGCAGTGAATTTGAGGTATTCCTAATACTAATCCTCTTGTTTTTCTACTACCAAAGAAGAAGACAAGGGAATACGATTTCTTTCGTACTCCAAGTTTAACAATTAGATCTATCTGGCTTGTAAGGTGGAAAACATGCAAGTGGTTGAACTCTAGAAATCTCCTCAGAACATTTATTATTTAGTTATATGGCAGGTTTGCACTTCTATCAGCACCACGAACAGGTTACAGTAAATCTCCATTTAGATTTCAGGAACTATGTGACTTTTCTTTAAATAATATAAAAATTCCCTGTTTGTTGTACAGTTTGTATTTCTTTCATGTCGGATAAAAGCTTCCCTCTAGGCACCCAGAAAAGGACAATCTTGTTTGAATTCAGTGTAGGTGATGGGGTGTATTTGATTGCCAGTCCTGTCACCTTTGGTGAAGCCTTAGAGCATTGTTGGGATTGGGCCTGTCACTGTGCTGGTGTTGAAGAAGCATTTATTTTGGTGATATACTCCCAGCATTGCTATGTGCCAATTTATCACAAGGCCTGGCCCCTTCAGATTATATCTGGCTCCTCAGGACATCCCAGAATTATATCGGCTGTGAGAACAAACAAAACAAAAGTAAGTCTCCATTTTCCTCTCTGTGCTTTCTGCAGAGAAACAAACAACAACTTTCAAAAAATCTCAGAAACAAGAGAAGCCATACTCTAGCATTGATTTTAAGAAAACTCTTCCTCCAGAATGTGCAGCACATTTAAGCACCTACAGGAACATAACCTCTGAAATCCTTTCTACGCACCAACAGCTTCCTTCTCAGCGAGACAATAAAAGACAACTAAACAAGCACTACTAAAATAAAAACCCAAAGGATCTCAAACCATCTGGACTGGAAAATGTGTACACGCTGTAAACAAATAGTCAAGGAACAAACCTCTGACTCTGTGTAAGCTCTCATCAAACGCTTATAAATTCACTTCACACTGTAGAGCTGACCTGGCTCTCACCCTGAATCCCCAACCCCTCATAACCAGACTCTGCAGCACTCACAAATACTTCCCCTGTTGTCCAGGAGACAGCAAAGTGTCTCAGCAATGGCCTTTTGAGGTGTTCACAATCATAACAAAGTGTGCGAAGGTTGGCCTCAGAGGTTAAAGGTTATTGCTGATGGAGAGGAGCTTGCTGCTTAATGTCAGAGATGTTGAGTTTAGCTCACGACCCGACACACATTTGTGCAAAATGAAGAAGAAAGGAAATTATGTTTGTTAGTTCTTTTTATTACTTGAGAGAGACGGTGAAACTGAAACAGAGCGACGGAGCCGTGGTAGAATTTGTCAGATTTTTCTTCCCTTCTCTGACTCCTTCTTATGTTCTTCTTTCCTTATTTTTCTTTGGGCACCGGGCGGAAAAGTGAGTTAGGGCCACTCCACCCCCAGCAGCCTCTCAGTGCACCCTCACAAGAGTGTGAAATATAATTGGACACCTGCACCCAAGGAGCACCAAAAATAGCTCTCCGTGTTTACACCAGAGCTCGGAGGAGGGAGAGCAGTGCAGCCAGAGTATCAGTGTTAGCCTTTGCTAGACTCAGGCTGTTTCATTGCTGGCGTTTGATTGCTCAGCCCCTCTGCAGCACTGAAATAAAAGTCCACGTTCCTGAAAGCAAAATGGAATTTGAAGTGCTTTTTGGTGCCTTGGTGTAAATTCTGAAACACACACTAATGTCGACACAAATCTCTCAGACCAGACTTCTTGCCCTGAATTTGGTTTCATGCAAGTCTTTCAGGAGGCATTTCTAGTACAATACAAGGATTAATTCCTTTGGCGGAAGAACAGTTTGCTCTTAAGTGAGAGAACCAGCTATGGTACACTGCCTTCCGCCCCCTCATTTTCTTTTTGTTTTTTCTCCTTCCTCCATTCTTGGTTGTAAACGATCCCTGGTCTCCCCCTTAGTGAACCGTGATTTTCAATAATCTAACTTTATCCGAGCACTGCCAGTGGGGGACAAAAAGAGAAAGACTTTATCTTTCATAAACTGAGGCGGTGTGTGCTGAAGGCAGCAGAGCAGGGGGGCTGCCGCCACTATTTACAGTTCTCTCCTGATCAATAGGCGCTCTAGGCAGTGAAAACCTTTTTTTACTGAACCAGATCTACATCCCCACCTCTCACTCCAGGGACATGGAGAAGGATCTCAGCACACAATTAAAATTTCACACTTGACTGCATCCTACAGACTGTCAATATTAGGAAAATTAATAACAGCAAACTTTGAAGTAAACATAAAGTTAAAGGGGACTAATAACTTTAATAAAGTAACTGATATAGTAACAAGAATAACAGAGAGGTGATTAGTCAAGACTAAGAGTCTACAGACATGCTAGCAGCACTGTGAGGTGTTACTTATTCACAGCGGTAACTAAGCTAAATGCTAACATTTATCGTGCTTACAATGAAAATGCCAGCATACTGATGTTTTTGCAGGTATAACATAATACTGGTCAGTCGTACAACTGGGCAATATTATTTTAGCACAACAGCTAGCTTGTTTACCACCTGCACAATATATTAATATATTAATTTTGTAAAATGCATTACATCCACTCATTACACAGCTTGGTAGTATTTCAATACGTCACAAGTCTCATGTTCATAGAGGAAATATTAGTATAAATTCACTACAGTTGTGCAGAGTGAACAAAATGTACTGAACATCTCTCATGAACTGGCATAGTTCCACCACCAGCTCCATTTATGTACTGAGAGAGGGCACTTGTGAGCCCATAAACCCCCCTTGGAAACATTACATTCGTATGCTAACATTTGCCAACTGGCACTAAATTCAAAGTAGAGCTGAGTCTGAGGTTACATCCACACCACTACGTTTTCCTTTCAAAACGCATTACTTTTTCCACCTTTCCGTCTAGCATCCACACTCCGGCGTTTTCGAACCCCTAAAACGGAGACTTTTGAAAACACTTCTGACATTTTATTTTGAAAACTCCAGGATTGCGTTTTAGTGAGGACGGGCAGAAACAGAGAGTTTTGAAGACAATGACGCAGACAACCACGTTCGCTTCCTGATTGGGTCTTATCAACCGCAACTTGTCCTTCCCTGATTCGTCTCATGGGACCCATTTCTGGAAGAAACGAAACAGACATCAGTCTTGACTACCAGCGGTAAATTCAACACGGATAACAAATAGCAGCAATAACCTTCAGTAACAGTTCCACCTCGTCGTTGTTCCAAGCAAAGAACCCTCTGGTCTTTCTTTGCACTTTGCTTACGATGATATAAAGCAATCCATCCAATAACACAGGACATGTGTCAGGACATGTCACAAAAAAACAACAATGTTAACTTCATAGTGACACTTCATCCTCTGGGGACCATGAATGTACAAAATTGTATTAATCATCCAAAACAGTTACTGGACAGTGTCTAAAACTGAATTAATATTTAAGTGCTGAGTAGGCTATTGATACTGACAGCTTTGGCGTAACACATCTATTGTGCTGTGCACTAAAGGACTCTGGTATACTCTATTGCTAGTTGTTTTTTCTTCACCCAGCAGAAAGTTTAGCCCTCTGGGAGAAAAGCTGGCACAGGATGGCTGCTTTGTTTGTACAAAATGAAACCGCTGCAGCTGCAGTGAACTAAGTCGTGCCTTTCTGGCCAAAACAAAACAAAACGAATGCCATGTCACGCAGTGTGACACAATCCCTGGTTTTGAAGGCAGATTTCAAAAAACCATTTGACCGGCTTGATAAATATCAATTCACATAAAACACATGCCAACGTTAGCATTCCAGCACCGTTACGCAGCAGCCATGACAGAAACAAACAAAATAAAACCAATTGAATTTCCAGAGTTGTCAGCCTTTTGTCGGGGTGAAAACTAGTTTGCGATGATGTGGGGCGGATTTTGTCAAGGAATCGAAGAATCACAACCTGTTAAGTGGAACCAGGGATCAGCAGAACTTGCCAAAAACTTGGCAAAAGAACATTTTTCAAATGATTTCCAGTCAGCTCACATACAGATGAGGACGCAGCCACCCAGTGAAATATGTGAACACTAGAAAGGTGTCTTTTTCCTGATAGATGAAAGATTTTCACATCTGCCTGTCTGCCTGTCTTCCTGCCTGCCTGCCTGCCTGCCTGCCTGCCTGTCTGATGCAAAAACAGAAGGACATAATTGCTTGGTCTAACTTGTCGTCTTCATGCTGAGAGGCACTCTCTGCCTGTGTCCTGTCCTTCAAAGGGACACTTGTGTGACATCCAAAGTGGTGAGCACAGATGAAAAAAGGAGCTTAGAGACTCAGACACTTGACGAATTTCAGCATTTATATTTTTTAGAGATCGTAACAGGCTCACTTGAAAAAGATGTACCCCGTGGATGTATTTCTCGCAAAAATATTTTCATCTCACTTGAATGTAGAATACATACATAGAATACTTACTGGGGTAAGGAGGGTAAAATAGCTTTTGTAAAGCTTCTCTAATCAATGTTCTCTTTTAATTACAGCAACAATATATATCTTTATGTAATGTCATAGTCACCCAACATCTTTCAGTTCATTGTTCAGTTCACTCTCACTGATCTCATCAGCGTTGTTTCCAGATTTAGCTAACAACCTCTGATAAATCCACTGTTCACCTTTTCCAGGACCAAATGGCAGACAGACAAAGTTAGCGACTAGCTGGTGAACACTGTGGAGCATTTAGCAGCCAAAGAGCCGGATATTTCCCTCAGGAACTGATGGAGACCAAAAGCAGAGCTAACATGAGAGTGAACACCGGACTTACATTCACCATTCAATCAGTCGCAGATAGTTAGTCCATTGTTTCATTCTTTCATGAGAAACGGGAAACAAAAGTTACTCAAAAGCTATAATACATTCTGAGAATATGATGATTATGATCATTAGTATCAGAAGTATTTCAGTTTTATTTGAACTTGGTGACTTGCAGAGCAAACAACATCAGAATTTAACTTTCTTTATGTCACGTGCCGAATAAAAAGACAATATTGTGGGGAAACAACTCTACTTTCCTATCTTTGGGTTGCCAGCAAGTGGAAGAGCACACAGTCAAGGTGATCCGATGTACAATCATATCACTTTCATCAAAATCAATTTTCACTATAATAAGACAAGTGAGACGTTTGTGTCATAGCATTCCTTGTTTTCATGTTGACACAGGGAGTGTAAGTTAAAATTTATTTCCAGGATGTTTCATGTTGTTTGACATTCTTTTGTTTAAAGGGCATGTGACTTCATTATACTGTGAAATGAGTCATCCCTCAGTACCTTCACAGCGTACGACCGGTCTCTCTCAAACTCTCTCAGAGTAAAGTTAAAGGAAGAGAATCCTTTACATTTTTTTTTTTTACCAAACCAAATTGGAGACCACTTGATGCAGCGCTCTAAGCAGGGCATTTGAAGCCGCTCCAAATGATAATTCTTGGGCTCATACTTAGTGGTGTGACCGCTCATAAGAGCAGTGAGATAAGGGACCAGTGGGGGTGGATCCTCGTGGCATTGTGTAATCACGATGTGGTGATGAGAAAAGGTCATTTGTGCTAATGCAACACTTTTTATTCTATGAGAAAGACGTCAGCACTGATAGATGATCCAAAGGTCACCCGTGTCATCACGCCCATTCTGTCCTGCGGGGTGATGCAGAACAGATCTGATGACTGCCCTCCACACTCCGCAGAGAGCAAGAAGAGAGCGAACAGCTCATCTCGTGGGCGGGAAAGGGGCTGGGCGGGGCTCACTCGCTCACATGATGAACAACCTTGCTTGCAACCTTACTCATAATGTTAACTCGCGGACTGAGATGAGAACCCTGCGACTCTGAGCTTCAGTTATTTCCTCGCTGACATTGTAGACACCAGGCGCAGATTTACGCTCTTTTGATCTGTATCAGCAACTTTAACAGTAATGAAAAGTGTGCGTCCTCCCACCCCGAGAAGCTGCTTGGATAAACACACAATTCATACTGAGCAAATGAATCACTTAGTTGATATGCACAGGAGCAGTAATCATTATCTGGCTAGCTCATAAGCATTATACTCATAGCCTACCAGTAAACAAAGCTCCTGAAATCCCTTTTTGTCAATTAGCTCTTTGAGAAATGATCCAGAGAAAAAAACATTGTGAACGTGATGTGGGAAATTGAAGAGTGGCATTGTCTTTATTGTTATGCGTTACCAATTCATTGCTAAATCACTTAGACAGAAAGTATACATCGAGAGGATAAGGCATGACAAAGAGAACTCTGTGCTAACAAATGCTGAAGGGAATACTTCTTCGGAGAAGCAGAATTGGACGTCTTATTTAAATGGACTGGCTAGAATCAGCAACATAAAAATTAGTTAACAGAGTTCTTTTTTTCCTTGTCTCATGTAAAGAAAAGTGCTCACCAACTCTGAGAAACTGTTCTGCAGAGGCGGGTCATGCTGTACCCATTGGGAGAACTACATGTGAAACCACCTGGGGAGGTGATCCATCTTATATATGAGACAGTATTACAAAAGAGAAACGGGAGCGTTGTGATACAGGGTGACATCCACTGTCGTCAGAATTGAATTAGGCAGAAAATCAGTTAAGAGTCACCAGAAGTTCTTAATCTCTTAATCTAATGCTTAATTACCTGGAAGGCCATAGACTGAAACTATGAGGATTTGAAAGTGAAAGTGCTCTGGATCTGTCTAGAAATGCAGAACTCAGCACTCACTGCAGTACAGCAGAAGCAGTCCCCCTTAGCGATGAAGTAAAAGTGCAGCGACAGCACAGTGTGGGACATGTGGGACAGGTGACCACTGTGCTGTTTAGGCTGTGTTTGGCTCCCCTTTGTATATCTATCTGGTGGCCGCGATTCAAAACGCGATCTGACGTCTTCCTCCCATGATGCGCGCTCTTATCACACGACACAGATGTCTGAGCGGATGCCAGCGGGCTCAGGTCTGTGATGAGAACTCCCAGTTATGCGTGGTGGCACCCGGTGCGAGCTCTGGCTTCCGAAGGGCAGACAGATAAATTATTCAGCCTGAAGTTTTGCATCAACACGCCTGAGATGGCAGCACATGAGAGAGATTCATTTATGCAGCATCCATGAGAGGACAAGGAGATGTCTCAAAGCCACGGGTTGAGTGAGAGGTGCTCATATGTGTGTGGAGAGGCAATCACTGCTCACAATGGAAGAATTGCTAATTGCTAAGCTACTGTAGACTGTGACATCTTTGTGTTTGAGATGCAGGTGATGAAGAACACAACAAAGCAATGCCTCATGGGCCGTTTGTGCCGCTTCTACTCATACTGTTGAGATGATTTATTGCTCTCAGATTCTTTTTGTGTGGGTGAAATCTCTTGAATCTTGCTTAAAATAACTTAAGTTTGAAAAAGATGCACTGAGGCAACAAACAGTGTCCCAGCCAATAAATTAAGTACAATCCCAGACGTGTGGCTCTTTTAACTCTCTTACTGAAAAAAAAAGGCTATGTGTTTTATTCTCGAACGCAATCAACTTTAATCATCTCAGCTGAACACAAATTAGTTTCAGCACAACACGCGTTGATGGTGAATAAATGAATGAGTGTTTATTGATAATGTGTCAGCACTGCACCTGCCACCGACATGGTCGCCTCGTGTTTGCCTGGACGACTTTGACAAAGCTGGCGTTACTGAATAGATATTGTTTGACTGACATGGGGAGCCCTGTCAGAGGAGCATTAGCAGACCATTAGCATTCCATGACATTTCCCCATCCGTCCAGAAAGCAGAGGTGGCCCTGTAAACAAAGTGCTGTTGCGGTGCATGGCAAGGAGAAAAGGGAATAGAACGTAATGTAAAATGGCATTGTCGAGATACCAGGTGCGCATTCTAATGCGGATCTACAGGGCAACCTCTGGCTGGCTGAAACAGAGGAGGGAGACGATAAGGGAGTGGACGAATGGGCCATGCAGCAGGGTAATTGAAAGTGCTTGGGATTTTAAAGGCCAAATGCTACCAGAGGTTATCAGCCGCAGAAACAATCTGAATTTTTTATGGGAGTAACTTATTATCCGGACAAAAAGGAGGTTTGTCACGCTTCACAGAGGGTACGCAGGATAAAACAAGATCATAAAGGCCACAA
Organism: Gadopsis marmoratus; assembly: GCA_036023855.1. Taxonomy (NCBI): domain Eukaryota; kingdom Metazoa; phylum Chordata; class Actinopteri; order Centrarchiformes; family Percichthyidae; genus Gadopsis; species Gadopsis marmoratus. The sequence goes on from JAVQJF010103764.1 coordinate 15,303, forward strand.
GCAAACTTTAGAGAGCCTTTAAAGCACTGTAAAATTACTTTTAGCACCTTGTGTGCAGGTACAACGTCTGGATTGTGTACTCAACAATCTTTTGAGTAAATGTGCCGCGGTCGCCACAAGCGGTTCGCTTCACTGTAATTGTCTGTGTAATGGAACAAACCCCATAATGTGGTGCTGAAGTCATTTTTCTCATAAATCTGCACACGCTACAAGAGATCACCACTTGGGTACCAGCAAAGAGGCTTACATCATGTTAGCATGCAGGGCAAAACAGGCCTGAAAATAAAAGGTGAGAGCCGCAGAATATGACATCATGTGTTTGCGATTGCCCCGTCACACGGCTACAAATTTCCACAACAGCACCATGGGGGATAGACACATCCACGCTAAAGAAAATATTGTTGAGACAACTAAATGTTTTGTCATTTGAGGATGCTGCCCAAAACATCCTACACACAAAACACACACACTGCCGTAGCATTCTCTAAATCGGTGGACAGCCTTAGGAAAGCCCTGAGGCTAAAGGGAGACTGATGGAAAAATCTGCATCTCATAAAACAATAACACTCTCCCGCGTTTCCCTCTGGGTACAGGGCTGAAAAACAGCACGACTTTTAGATTCTTCCAGTACTGGTAAAAAAACAGCATCTTGCCTTTCAGGAGTATGGACACAGCTTGGCCTCTGGGAAAGCTTCCTATATGGTGGAGAATGCCTATTATCCCCCAGCAGAGCAAGGCCTCGCTGTGCAGAAGAAGCCAAAACAGTGTAAACAAATCATCCTGACATGCAGTACTGAATTTGTCAGTATTGTATAAACAGCAAATTGCAGCCTGGCCTTTCACTAACCTTTTAAAATGAGAACAACATATTTATAGTTCAGTAACAGTTATTAGGTATTCGCTTACTTGCCGCAGGTTGCATGAGACAACGATATCAGTCTCATGTTGGCGCATTAAGAGCCAGGAGACGAGCATCAGGACTGGGTGCAGGGGGAAACAGCTAGCCTGGCTCTACAAGTTAAAAAAGATACTTACCAACAAATCTAAATCTCACCTGTTTATCACATTTATTTGTTTAATCTGCACACAAAAAGAAACGTAAAAACAACAATTTGCGGTTTTACATGGAGTTATGTTTGTGTTATGTGTTGGACTGTGGTGGAAGAATTCATCTTTAACTTAAGCAAAAGTACCAATAGTAAACAAGTAAAGGTAAAAGTCCTGCATCTAAGATCCTATCTAAGTTAAAATACATTATCAGATATATATACTTAGTATCAAAAGTACTCGTTCCACAGAGTGATATATTAGTATATAGAGAAGAGAAAATGTGATCTGTTTGGGCCACAAACACTTAAATTAAACCATGTGAGAAATTTAGAGGTGATTTAGATCCATCTTTGGTGGAACTGCTAACAACTCATTTTTTTGCATTACTGTTTGTGTATGGATTAAACATATAAGATAAAACGTGTTAATAAGTGAGTTCAAGAGGTGATGGTAGGTGTATTTTTGAACTTTGCAATGCTAACGGCCTTGTGGTTCTAGCTAAATAAATACTTAGATATTTAAAATAAAATACACGTATTTGGTTTCTTGCCCAGAGTTAGTTCAGAGGATTGATATCACACTTATTTCTGCACTGTAAATATGAAGGTATAGAACCAAAAGACGATTATCTTAGCTTATCATGAAGACTAGAGGCAGCTAGCCTGGTTCTGCTCTCACTCTCGCCATGAAAGCGACTAATCATATTTCTCAAAATGTCTCCTTTAAATGAAAATACAGTTTGTTATCCTAAAGGCACCCTATGCTTACAATCTTAAGGTCTTCTGTGCTGCCTTTGCTGGTGAATTAGCATGTTTCTTGACACACTACCGCCACCTGTTGATCAGTGGAATAGTGCGAAACCATTGGCTGGAATGTGTGTCGAGTCCTCGTGCACAAGAACAAACTAAACATCTACATGTAAAACCATGTCCTTCAAGCGTTAAAAGTGGGCAAAAACTCCACAGGGAACCTTTCAATTTCATATGTTATTCGTGCAGTCTATATGAGTCCGTATTATACAATTTCTCTGACCTTGTGGTTTTCTTGTATGTTTAGCATATCAAAGCGGTGGACTGCTCAGGAAAAAAGAAAAAAGTCATTTCAGGCTGTGCACAGTAGCTTCTGCTCAGGTTGCCACTCTATAAGCTTTCCTCAGTCAGGAGGCCCCTGCTGGCTAACCTTTGGATGACTTTCAAGTCCCTCCACACACCATTGTTATTCCTCTGTCTTTCCCTCAGATGTCCTTTTCTTGCCACAATCACTCATATGCTCTCAACTCTGAGAGGAAAGCAAGCATGCAAGGTCCTCAGAAGAACCACAAACTGGGGAACACTGTCAAAAGAATAAGTTGCACAACACAAAAGCTTTTGTTTCCCACCCTTTGAGTGAGAGGCAGGTGGTCACTTTGGGAATAACTTGGCTTTCCCTTTGAAAAACTATGGGGACAAAGGTGTCAAGTACAGGCAAGCCACAGAAACACGAAGATTTGTGTTTAAGCACTAAGCATATAATATGGGACATTGTATCCTGTTCTATCCTATTCTGTTCTACTTTATTATGCTCTAATCTCATACTGTACAATGGGAAATCTATTTGACACCGCGCATAAAATATTCCTTTTCTTTATTTTTTCATTAGTTGCAGGTATGGCACAAAAAATGATGTGATAAATCCAAAGAAATACAGTGAAAAAGAAGCCTGATCATATATAAATATAGAGCACAAAACAGAGAAGAGTGACAGGTCATCATTACAGGGTGTCGGCACAGAACAAGATAAATAACATCACTGAAACACAGCTTTCTCAACAACCATGATATTACACCATCAAATCTCATTATTTCCTGGGGTCTTTTCAAGAGCGGGGGTGGGGGTGGGCAGGTGAGGGTGGGGGGTAGGGATTGTCACACTGAGCAGCCATGCCATCAAATAGCGACGTACTGCTTCTTCACTGACAGGGTAAAATGAGATCTCTGAAATGTGTCTACCTCTTCCAGTTATTTAGTGAGACTGCAGTCAGCCTCCTGTCGAGAAGTCGCTCACTACCTCCTAGCCACTCTGTAAGTGAAAGACACTCACCGCAGCTGTTGAAAAACAGTGGTAATGTTTCAGGTTTAATATGACAGACATTTTGTTCCTGTTTGAGTCCTTCATACGAACACTTTTCTGGTTCAAATTCACTGCGACTGCCAATTCTGTCGGTGCTGGTCGTGCCAAACCACAAGCCCCCCCGGCACCAATTCTCTTTGCTGAAGCAACACCAAGAAAGCAGGGTGTGTGTAGTGATAATTAGGACCACCAGCAGCCATTATATCATGCAAGTGGAACTGAATGGTTATTTGGGGAGCTAAAATAACACGTTGAATGGCACAATGTGACAAAGCCCTTCTTAGGTTGAACAGAAAATGGGAACATTTCCACTCAGAAAGAAATGTTGGGACTGTTCCTTTTAGAGACCCTTGAAGCATTCAGTATTAAGCAAGTAATAATAGTAAATTACCGGGTAATTACAGATGTATTTAAGTAAGTAAAAATGTGAAACTTACAGATAAATTTCTTTGAAAACACTTGTACATTACAGTTGGAAACCGCCTATTTTTAGCCACATAACTGAGCAAGATTTGTTTTTACAAGGTATGCACTTTCTAGGAATTAAGGCAATACTTTGTTTTAAATTACATTATCTCACAGAGCAAATGGTCATGGTTCTACTCACATGGATTGGTTTAATCAAATGAACCAAAGAACCTGGGAAATAGTTTCAACATACTGCATGTTGCAGCAATTATGTTCAATCTGCAGCCTGCACAAAGTCTGACAGACCACATCCTTTAATGCTACAGTACCTCCATTTTAATGGTATTAATATAAGCACTGGGTACATTCATTCACAACTGCACAATGTGCAGTATTCATCAATGCACAAAAGGAATAACAGATTTTTTTTAAAGATGAACGAGCATTGAAAATAAGTTTAAGAAATAAAAAAATAAGTTAAGAAGTTTGTTTCCTTCGTACTCCAAGACCTTATCATATCCGACAGTAGGTTATGTATGTTACGCAAAGGTGGAAAGTCAAACGGAAGGTGAAACAGCATTTTAAAAGGAAGACACTATCTTTGTCTCTGTACTGCAGAGACTGCTTCCCTCCTCCCATCTACCGAATACAATAAAGATCGAGTTGTGTCGTTAGTTTTCAGCAGTGTTACAATGGAAGAAAGCTATTTGTAGTGTGTACTGTGACCAGCACAACGTAATGCCATGCAACTGACCCAAACACCTCATTTTTAATGGCCAGTATTGGTCGAAAATACAAGCTTTAGTACTTTAGCTGTTTTTGTGTTGAATAAATTGTTAGGTGCATTCTCAGGCAATACTTTCTTATGGTTTTATTTGATTGCATCACATTGTTCCCTAGTTTTTTCCATCCAGTACAACACCATCACAAACTACAGCTTCAAAACTGACCACAGTGTTAAAATCAACACCTTTCTAACACAACGTCAACAACAAATAACCACGTGTCAGCCAGAGACACCCAAGTCAAGGTACTGATGATTTATAGCAAATAGTTCTACAGTTAGATTTGGTGGAAAAGGATCTGTTGTTTGAGACATTAGCATACTAGTGAGTACTAGTGAGAAGATTCAGGCTGTAATGGCCATGCTGTACACCTGCGTGACTATGAATGGACGTTACTAGTCAGCTGACAGCCACACAGCCAGCTGATGCAAGCGTGACTTCAGTGCTCTGCCTGCACTAATGCTTTGCTCTATTTGAGAATGTAGCGTTCATTATTGAACAGTTGCATTAGATTGCAGGACCTACTGTACACACGTTCCAGTTCTTGCAGACCTTTAAATTCTATGTTACCATCAAAGTGTTTTCAAGTACTGATTAATAGAATCCCAAAAATGTCTACCAAGAAGAAAAGATACAAATTTTTTTAAAACCCTCTATTAAAATATATGGCACTATCATCCCGACCACAAACTATTGCATGAGTGTTAAACTTAAGTGGCTGCTGTGAGAAACATCTGATACTGTGGGTGCTGGCGAGAAAAACAACACTCACCAAATGTCTTGGGCCCAGACACAGTGAGGTAAAAACAAACCACTTGGCACATTTGGACGCATTCTGCTCCAGCGCCCAAGCTAATCAGAAGCAACAAATACCTCAAAACCCATTTCCTCTTGTTAGTTTATGAACACTTCTCACCTTCCACAACTACAGAAGCCTATAATCATCAAAATAGTCTGTAAACATGGCAAGAAAGAAAACTGCCACACAACACTGTTTACATATTGCAAAATTGTTAATCCCCTCCAATTGTACTTTGAATTAGCTTAGAGGACTTTTATCAATATAATAGAGTAGAGCTGAGTGTGTAAGCGACTCACCAGGCTCACATGCCTCGACCACACAAAGGGCAGAGGCTGACGGGGCGTGTGAACTGCAGAGAAATGGAAATGGTGGATATGGTGAGAGCACTAATACCATGGAAGCAAATAATGATTCCTTTTGCTGTCCAATTTCAGCCGCGGCTCTGGGAAAAATAGACAATATTTCCTTGACACAGATGAGAATTTTACAGATAAGTATGAATGTACCCAGAATTTAATAATATAGACCAGAATAGTAGGATAAAAATTCAGTTTGCCATGGAGTATGGAAGGCTAATGCAGGGAATACTAGATACCACTCACGTGTCTGTACGGTAAATATAAGCCTAAAGCCAATTAGCTTAGCTTAGCACAAAGACAGAAAACAGGGGGAAACAGATGGCCTGGCTTTGTCCGAAGCTAACAAAATCCCCCTAACAGCACCTACAAAGCTCACTCATCAACACGTTATATCTTGCAAAACCTGAAGAGTAAGAATGACAAATTTTCATGTGGGGTTTATGTGTCGGTCTGTTTCTAACTTCTAACTTTCTGAAGTCTCTGCTAGTTGCCTGGCAAGCTCACGGTGACCAACCCCCCCATAACTTGGTATTTTTATACTTCGGGTTTTGTGCGAATTAAACAAAACAGAACATAGGTGTCAATTAGTGAGCTGGTGAGGTGATGGTAGGCGGATTTTGTTACCTTCAGACAGAGGCTAGCAGATTCCCCCTGTTTTCAGTGTTTATACTAAGCTAAGCTAACTGGCTTTCAGCAAGAAAGCGAAAAAGCTCATTACTCAAAATGTCAAACTATTACTATCACTATTATAATGTTTGAACTCAACTCCAAAGTGGTAACAAAAATCATTTAAATCCAGCTGTCGTTTTTAATCACGTACTTCAAGGTGTAGTTACTATTATGTGAGTATTTTGTATTCTGGTCCAGATGAATGAATTGACCAGGTGCTCAGGGTGGCTGTAAAAGGAACAGTTACCAAAATATCTTAAGGAACTCATATCCATACTTAATGGTTTCACTCTACTGTTACATATGTAACAGTGATGACTGCACGGGGCACTTGGGCACTTTCATTATCTACTATACCACAGGAGGATATAGCTGCTAGCTAATCGATATTTTAGCTGAGCTTGTAGTTTTGGAAATTGTGTCAAAGTCTGATGAACATCATGTCCTTGATGTGTCCAAAACAACCTATGAAATTCTGAAAGTTCTCATCATCAAAAGCACAGAAAAAGTATGATTAAGTAAAACATTACATCTAGTAAGACTGTAAGAAAAGAACTTCACCCAGAACTCCATTTACATTCATTGTGATCTGGGCCTTACGGAAATAAAAACACAGAAATGGACGAAAAAAAGAAAAGAAATGGACAGCATATAATACCTGTGATTATGTAACACCATCATACAGACGATGATATTGTAAGGATGCCCTGAAATGCTCATCATTCTGCTCTGTTTTGCTTATCATATTTATCTTCTTTACATGTATCAGTTTATCACACCTATTGTACACAGCTTTATGCTCACGCATGTACATGACCCACTCAGACCAACCCAGGCTTCCACTGAAGAGGCTACATATGCTGAACAACCACAACACCAAACTGAACCTTTACCCAGTTTGCTTTCACGACGATTTCATTGATACTCTTGACTGGGTTCCTTCCCCTTGTGTCCTTCAGTGTTCTGGTTGCACTATAAATATGAATGTACCGAGTAAAAAATGATCAATTTGCTGTTGGACTAGTTTCAGAGTGTTGAAAAGCCTGCAGGAGTAGGTCATGTATGTGCAGAGAAATATAAAATGAATTTTATGTGTTTTTTTATGAGACCTTAAACTGTATGTTGTGCTTCCTGTACTCCAACATAAAACATTTATCATAAACCTTTGAATAGAGCTTCTTTAACATTTACAAGTTATACAGTTACCAAATTGGTTTACTTCTTATGCTTCCATCAGCTTTGATACTTAAGCAATGCAAAGGGAGACAACAAGAAGAGAAAGGAAGTTAAGTCATCTTCAACAGAAAAAATAAGAAACAAGACACAAGTCCTCAAAACATTTGTCATAACCAACAATGAACGGAATTTTTCATTTTCTTATTTTCTTTTTTACAATACATTTTTTAAAATACCCCGCTGGTTAAGGTTATGGTCTCAGGTAGATCTTCCACAGTCAATCTTCACAGTTTGTGTAAAAGCAGAGAAACATTCTCGCTAGAGTAATAAAATATCATGACTATTATTATTGTCATTATTATCTTTTATTCTCATGTTGTTCCATATAAATGGTGGAGGATAGGGGCGAGGCTTATCACCCTAATGAAGAGCCTGCAATCCCGAAGTTCCTATTCTCCTCCCTGTACAACAATGTTTTATTCAGCAGTTGTTCTCTTCTTTTGTTTAAAAAAAATGCTCGCCCGCAGGGAAGGAGAATTATGGGTAGAGAGAGTGGGGTATTCATTCGTCAAAGTGTCTTTATCCTCCTGTATGATGTTAAACTGTCGCTCTGCAAAAAAAGACCCAGAGCCTCACATCCACTGTTGCCGCTGTTTTCATCCACATTGTTTCCAAACCTGGTCTGCCACCACTGCCTGGTTGGTCGCCCTCACATTGAACTATGCATAGGCATAGGCTTAGGCGCATGCACACACACACACACACACACACACAGAAACACGCACAAACTCGCACACACACCAGCACACAGGCAACTGTCCCATCAGGAGTTGAATCTGGGCGTAGCTCAACCACATACTCCCTCTGAACACGCATGCCCTCCCATCAGCACTTGTGGGGCAAAAGAAACATGTAGAAAATAGCCCATCAGAGGAAACATGAACAGAGATGTGTCCGATGTTGATTAACACCCAGGCTCACGATTCGGTTTGTAATCTGAAGGCACTTTGTTTCATGGCAGAAAGTAAAGTGGCTTCTGTTCCACAGGCGGACCGCCGACTGAATATTCGAGTCAGGCCTCGCTATTCGGACCTCTTTCTCTACTCTCTGCCTGTTCCTCCTCTCTCTCCTCTCTTTCTGCCCTCCAGTCCAGCTGTCTACACTTCCACGGATCCTTCTGCATTTATTGTTCTGCCACCATACTGGCGGTTGGCCACTTAGACTCGTGAGCACAGTGTTAAAAGATACATAGGCAGCTACAGGGGAATAAGCAGACAGAACTAAATGTTGACAGAGTCCTTGTTTTTATACAGTACAGCACCAAGCAGATACAGAAATGCCAAGGTGTGACATGAGGCTGGGCTTGAGTGAAAAACAAGTGTCGGAGATTGGCATCTGGTGCAAGAAGATGAAGATAAAGATACACAGAGAAAGGTCTCATTCCATGTATTTGTAAGCAGGGAAATGTTATTTCCTCTTCAAAAAGTCAACAGAGGCTATATTCTGCCACCTTCCAAAGATATTTTCATAACATCATAAAATTGTTCTTGTGCTTTACAAACTGTCCTCCCTCGACGCTTATGAACTCTTTCGTCAAAGTCCGGGCGTGTTCATCGCCCACCTGTCTGTGCTCGTAAAGATGTCCCGAGTCCTGCACTGAGGAGTGTTTTTCTGCAAAAGAGGTCTATGTAAAAAAATTAGCGCATCTTCTTTATTACTTTTTGTGTAAATTTTTTATCACAATTTTTTCTCTCTTTCATTTATTTCGTTCCCTCCATGGTCTGCCAGGGATCCCCTGCTGCTTTCAGGATGCATGAATCTTTGGTGATTGGATGCCGAGGGTATAGTTCACAGACGGTGTGTCTGAGTATTTGCCTCTGGGATGACGGAGAGAAGGTCACCTCTGACCTTCCAGGAGGGTCATCACGAAGGTGACGCATAGCAGCCATATATGCGAGGATGTGGACGGAGCCTCGGAGCTGAGATCTACGTAGGACAAAGTAAAAGAAACAAATAATAATGGTAGCCATTGATTTCATATACTCCAAAGAATGAAACACAAACATCCCTCCAGGCACAAAAAGAGCACACATGGACATATAATGAGCAAAGTGCGTTTGAAGGAATAGCTGAGAGTTAGATGAGAAGACTGATACCACTCTCATGTCTGTAGAATAAATATGAAAATACAGCTAGCAGCCTGTTAGCTTAGTTTAGCATAAAGGCTGAATACAGGGGAAACAGTCAGCCTGACTGTTCACAGAAACAAAACCTGTGTTGGAGTATTTATTTGATCGGCATAGTGTTGTCAGTCTTTAGGCTAAGCTAAACTAAGCTTACTGTCTCCTGGCTCCAGTTTCATATTTTACAGACAGACGCGGGAGTGGCATCGATCTGCTCATGTAGCTCTCGGCAAGCTTGTGAATATATGTGTTCCCAAAAATGTCAAGCTATTGTAAGGCACAACTTACCTGTAGGACCAGATCCTAAAACAGCTACTCTGAACCATTCGGTGATGCACTCACCGATCAGCACTCATGAGATGCATCACATAAAGTCATTCAAGATTTATTATGTGAAACTGAATTCCGTAATTCTTAACATCACTCTGTCCTCAGCCTGGGCGACCACTCCTATAAGAATAAATAACTTAATGTTGTCGCTTTGAATCATAATGGATCCTAATCATAATAATAAGCCTGAAGTAATAAAAATATCTTACAGGCTGAGATCACTGACTCTGATTCTCTTTTTAGATTCCTGGTTATTTTCCAGCAATGACATCAAAAATGAAAATAAATTACCCTGATTTGTCTATGGCATGTTTAATGGGATGTCTAAGTTTGCCTGCCAACCAATGTCACCTTGTCAATTGCAAGCCATTTTCTGTGTCCTCTTTTCAGTTTTTACCTCCTGTTTGTTCGTGCAGCGCGAATACAGTGCTCCACGAAGCCAGCGTGGCTATCATTCATGTGATTACAACTGTGTTGCTCTGGCAACAGTGCTTTCCCCCGTGAGATGGTAGTTCAGTGCTGGCAACTGTCTAAGATTAGATCCCCTCTCGTAAATCTCAACCTTGTCCAGCGAGGTAGAGCGAGAACCTGGAGCTCAGATGGGAGGGACACAGGAAGGGATGAAGGAGGCAGAAACGTGGTGCTACTCACTGGGCGGTGGGTCTCGACACTCCCCTTCCTCCAGCGTGACATCATCTATGGCGATGTCTCCCTCGATGCCTGGTCCTCGGATACCTTCGAGTACCACCTGCAGAGGGGAAAGAAGTTTGCCGCATTATATGCTCAGCCTCGATAGACCACAAATACAAGAAAATTAGCACTGCTGTTAGATAAAATCTGAAAGTACACAGCGTAATTTAGCTAAATTGTCCCCTTATGAAAAATAACAGCATGTGGCAAGTGTTTGTTTCAGTTTTTTATGTCCCAACATTTAAAACTAAGAATGCTTGTGGTGTTAGAGCAGTTAGAAGTGAGAGTGGGAACAAGAAAAGACACAGAAGTGCAGCTGAAAGTATAATTACTTTCCACAACTGCAGCCGTAAAAATGATGGAGAATATTGCAGTTCCGTATTTGCTATTCACAAAGATTAGGCTTCCTGATGGCAAAGCGTGAGTGATATTGCTTTCCCAATAGCAAACAATGTCTATGGATCCCGTCCACTTCCCTGCTTAATTCCAAGGCTTGTGAAGTGTTACATCAATATGCAGCCCCCAAGGAAACTAATACCTCACCATACAAACACAGCCAGAGAAGAAAATAGAGGGCAACAAGGGGAATGCTGCTGTGAATTTGGATTGATTAAGTTTTTTGGTCTCACCTGGAAGGATGCTGTTGGATGGATGCTTACTTTGGCCTGCTTCCAGCGGTCACCTTGGTTACCACTTAGCGACCACGCGGGACCCTCAGAGGTCGTTTGGCCCTTCTGCTTTAGGAAGGCGTTTAGTGTTCCTGCATGAGGGAGAGAGACAGTTACACATGCAGGTCAGTGCGCGCGCGCGCGCACACACACACACACACACGCACAAATCCAATAAATGCATGAATCAGTACTCAAGGTAACCAGTTTGTCATCACCACCTTTCAGCATTGCGTGAAATCTGTGTGAGAACACCACTTAAGTGTAGCAAAGAGATCTATTTGTATTCCTTTTATTTAGTAAGTAACCAAACCATCATTTTGCCAATGACTTCTTTCTTCAGACGAAATTAATGCTTCAAAGGAATGAAGCATTTTGACGGCGACCGCATCCGCCAAGCAGGCTAAGTCCAATACCTCTAGATTTAAGGGTATATTTAATACTATATTGTGTTTTGCATTGGACCTTTCACATCTTTCATTGTGTAACGTATTTATTGTACTTTTCACTCCAACCAACCTCAGTGGGCAAGGACTGCCAATCCGTGGACATGGTTTAAGAATACAGCACGGATTATGAATCCATACGCAGGTAAGTAAACCTTTTTTTCTCATCTGACCCCAGGGGGGGGAGGCTCCGTAAAATAGAGACATTGCGAGCATATAAGAATATAAAATATAAAACAGACTGCGGTGTGAAACATTATCAGCATATAAGAATATAAAATATAAAACAGACTACGGTGCGATAAAGGTTGAGAACCCCTGATCTCACCAATCCATCTAGTTCGTGAACCAAGTATGGAATAATTTATGACAGAATAATGAGACTTTCTCATTCCAAAAAGAAGACCCACATAGAACAAAAGATTAATTTCCAGCAGCTTCATACCTTTGAAATACAAAATCTCTTGGTTCAGACGTCTTGTGTGTGGAACCAAAAAACTAATGATTTAAGTCAAGAACTTTGCCGTATTAAGAACTTTAGAAAAGATTGTGATGAAACTGTGTTCAGAAAAACCTAGCAACAGCTTCATGAAGACTTCATATTCATATCTATTAAAGATCCTACATCTTAAGTATTTGAAAGTACTGTAAGACCAAAAGCCTTGAAACTGCCACAATGCCCCCGTCCTTTTTTGGGAGTAATTGTACTCCTATATTTGAGATACTGCACAACATCCACAATGGGACTCCATTGTGAATTCAGGTTTATAATTGCAAGTGAAATGGGACCTAGACATTTAAGCTTAACATTCATCTCGGCCTCCTGCATTTCAAATTGATGTATTCCTCTGCACTCAAGCAGTAGCAAAGGTTAAACTGAGGTCATATGAATTGATACATTTATTAAGTTTCGGTTCTGCAAGTGATGATAAATTATTCTCTAGCTCATATTAAACAAAAATTAATTATCACTAATGGGCATTGTGTGATGAGAATTCTTAGTGCGTATAAGAACAGTTCCTCCTAACTCATCAGCTATTTCTGCTCAGACCAGCTTCCATGTTCATCTCAACCTGGATTTTGACTAAAGCTGCACAGGAGAAACTGTATACTGGATGTCACTGGTGAAACCTACATTTGAAAATGCAATATGACATATCCATTTCAACTGATATATAACTCTTACAATAACACAGAGATGCTGGCTCTTATTGAGACAGAATAGACTATATATCAGGTCTGAATTGAAGACTCCCCTCAGTGAGACCTCTTGTCTGGCCATTCGCTTTTATATAAAACTGTGTGATGATGACACAGAGTGCAACCACTTTACCTTCCTCTCCAAATACACCGATTGTGTTTGGAGAGGAAGGAGAGTTTCTTATTCGCCACGCAGGAAGACAGAGAGAGAGCAGCGTCCTCCAGCAGCGGGCCAGCAAGAGCAGCATCCAAAGACCCAAATCGGGTTAGCATTGACACCAAGGTGAAGCCCAGCAGAACCTCTGCTCTGAAGTCAAGCGAATTTCAGAGAAGCATGGAAAGCAGCACCTTTTGCTGTTGACACAACTAGTGAGCAAACACAGCAGCGACTGCATCTGCTTTTGATGCATCTTTTCTCAGCGAGGTGCCTTATTACTGTACAGCCCCCTTAAAAAAAAACCCAGTCTCTGTGAGGAAACAGGGGAACGCTACACTGTATGGCCCTGTTCATATTCTCTCATCAGCACAGTATACACTTTCCCCAGCGACAGCACAATCTCCAGTGAGAGATGAGCTCTCGTACAGAACATGACCTGCGGTTTCATCTCTCGTTGAAGTGTTTAGGATGTAGGAGGATTCTTGCTGAGCTGGCTGGCTTACATTTTCTTTGAACTCATCGCGATGTAGGTGGTTGTTTCAATGTCATCACATCCTGAGCAAAGGCATATGCTGTATATTCTTTGGGGTACCTTTTTTTAATACCTGTGGCAGATACTTGTGAAATTTAAAAAGATCTGAGAAGAGAAAGATGTGAGTCTGTTTAAAAGTGCGAAAAAGCTCCTGGAAATTTTCAATTATGTAGTGAGGACGAGGTGGAGGGGGTTTGAGGTGCGGTACCACCCTCCCTGCTAATGAAAGGATGACTCCATTGCTTCTCAGAAGGTCAGGCTTAAAACAGACTTGCTTGGTGAGCTTTGCTGGAGACTTAATCCTATAAACAAATGCGACACGGGCTCCAAAGGCAAACTTTGATGTTCGCTCCAGTAATTAAGCGTGACCTTGTCTCAGGTATCTCCCCGCTAGCTAACTACAGAGGAGTTTCTTTGAGCCTGTGCCACTGTTCTCATCAGTGTGTGGGCGAAACTCCTTATCGACTGATTCTGGCCTTCAGCGCTGCTGTGCCACAACTTGACTGTGACTCACCTCAACAGCACAGTCCCAAAGAGCATCAAACACAGCATTTCAAGACGGAGCTGTGCCACGACTAATGGCTTTGTGAGTCAAAGCTCTACACAGGAAAAAGCCTTCAACTATTTAAAATACCAAAGTTCTCTGCGATAAGATGAACTATACAGTACCCGTGAACATACATTATTGGGATGATTTGTCATAAGCATTCACTTCTCTGGGTAGAAAATATCACACACGCCAACGTTCCTGAGCTCAGGGGCGAATTTTCTCTCATGGCCGGAGAAGCAGAATACCAAATGGAGCGTAGCTATGGAGGATCTGAGCTGGGTTTCAAGTCCTTGACATTTAGCCCATTCATCATAACACGCCACAGTCTGGGCATGGGCTTCACCACAGATGGGGAGGGCAGGGAAGAGAGGGTCTGGCTGGCGATCAATTTGAGCAAATTGGAAATGTCATGGCCTACTCAACCTCGGCAGGGAGCCGGAGGAGCTCTCATCTCCCCGCTGAGTCACCCTCCAACACCTCTATCCTTATATTCTCTCCACCTCCCTCGTCTCCACCTCTCCAGATGTTTGGTCCGGCCCCCTCCACATGGTCACTTCCACTCTGCCTTCCCACTGAGGACAGCTGAAACGCAGCCTGGACAAATTTCAGACATTATGGAGTCCTGCTGTCAAGTAAAGTGTTAAGCTTAAAGGAGTGAGTTCACCCAAAAATGTTTTTTACCATTTACCCCTAGCGGTATCTAGCCATGCACATTATTTGGGATTTAAATGCAGAGCTCTTGAGATATTTGCTTTTGAGTTTGACAATGGAGATAGATGGAATTTTGTTTATAGTGCTTGAAGCAGTGAAAAAGTACATTTTACAATTTATTTTATAATTTTCCAGAAACAATGTTCTGGTTACTCATGATAATCCGTTGAAAGCATTCACAGTGACATTTGTGGATTATACTGAATAACCAGGAGAGCTCACAAGGTGAAGGTCAGTGGTCAAATTGATCTAAAAATACATGTGTCCAGTATAAAAATGCTCACTAATAAAGTAACAGAAAAATCCAAAATGTTTATTTAAACAGCGGTTCACCTCCAAGTGAGTGAAAAAATGCCTTTTACTCAGTAGAACAATCTGTAAGCTTATTTATTTTATTAATGCAAATAAGAGCCATTTAACAAATATCAAAGGGAAATAAAAAAAGTTGGATTTACAAAAGAAAATATAGCCTGTAAAAAAATATATAAGCCAGGGCACTCAAAAAGACAGAGAAAGGAGTAGAGAGAAAGCCGAGTGGGTTGGAGTTGGGGCAGCAGGTCCAGCAGAGGCTCAGAGCGGAGCAGGTGGAGGGTGGAGATGTCGCTGATAGCACCTCTCACTAGAATACTGAGATAAATGCAGCCAAATGCTCGCTGTAAACATCTTATCAAAGGAGAGAAGAGTGCGGTTGCCAGCCTGTAGTGATTTCACACTTTATGGAACATCAATTCAAGTTTAATGAGCACAAAACCGCAACGCCCCGTCCCCTCTGCGAGTCTAGTCACTATCATCGCTCTCTTTATCTATGTTCGCTTTTATCATTCATATTTTCAGCTTCTCACTAAGAGCGACGAGGTCCCACATGAACACAAGTAATCTGCCAAAGTTTGTGAGATTTCTGAATTTTTTCTTTTGCTCGTGCTTTTGCCACCAGTTCGAAGTGGGTGGGTCACAGGTGGGAGATGGCGATGACATGCTCTTTTGCGCACCAATCTGGAGTGAGCAGTATTTTAATCAGAATCCGATGACAGTTGGTGGGTTGTTTTGTCACTGCCAATCAAATCTGTTCAAACCACACCAACACAGTCCTAATGAAGCAGATTAGCGGCATTTCTGAGTGTTAAACTCTTAATTAATAGTACTTAAGGATGTTTTGTTTCTCAAAACTTAAACTTTGATTGCTGCTAAATTAGTCATGAATATTTACACTGTGTGCACAATTAGGCAAGCGAGTATTTTGACCATATCATCATTTTTATGCATATTTTCCAACTCCAAGCTGTATAAACTTGAATGCTTATTGGATTTATGCATATCAGGTGATGTGTATTTGTGTACTGAGGGAGGGTGTGGCCTAAGGAGATCAACACCCTATATCAAGGTGTGCATAATTATTAGGCAGCTTCTTTTCCTCAGGCAAAATGGGCCAAGAAAGAGATTTAACTGACTCTGAAAAGTAAAAAATTGGAAAAAGTCTTTCAGAGGGATGCAGCACCCTTGAAATTGCTAAGATATTGGGGCGTGATCACAGAAACATCAAACGTTTTGTTGCAAATGGTCAACAGGGTCGCAAGAAACGTGTTGAGAAAAAAAGACGTAAATTAACTGCCAAAGATTTGAGAAGAATAAAACGTGAAGCTACCAGGATCCCATTATCCTCCAGTGCTGTCATATTCCAGAACTGCAACCTACCTGGAGAGCCCAGAAGTACAAAGTGTTCAGTGCTCAGAGACATGGCCAAGGTAAGAGAGGCTGAAACCCGACCACCACTGAACAACACACATAAGTTGAAACGTCAAGACTGGGCCAAGAAATATCCGAAGACAGATTTTTCAAAGGTTTTATGGACTGATGAGATGAGAGTGACTCTCGACGGACCAGATGGAAGGGCCCGTGGCTGGATCAGTAACGGGTACAGAGCTCCACTTCGACTCAAACGCCAGCAAGGTGGAGGTGGGGTACTGGTGTGGGCTGGTATTATTACAGGTGAGCTAGTTGGACCTTTCGGGTTGAAGATGGACTCAAAATCAACTGCATCGAAGTACTCCACTGCGTGGCTAGCCAGTAAAAGCCTTAAAGATGAAAGAACGACATGGCCCCCTTCCTCACCTGCCCTAAACCATATTGAGAACTTGTGGGTCCTTCTTAAACGGGAGATTTAAGGTGAAGGAAAACAGCACACCTCTCTGAACAGTGTCTGGGAGGCTGTGGTTGCTGCTGCACAAAAGGTTGATCGTCAACGGATCAAGAAACTGACAGACTCCATGAATGGAAGGTTTATGACTGTTACTGAAAAGAAGGGTGGCTACATTGGTCACTGATTTGTTTTTTGAAATGTCAGAAATGTTTATTTGTAAGTTTAGAGTTGTTTGTTTATTATTCCCACGTTAACAGATGAAACTAAACAAGTGAGATGGGAAAATTGTCGTTTGTCATTTAGTTGCATAATAATTATGCACACATATAGATATTCTCCTAAGAAAGCCAAAATCTCACTTTTACTTTCTTGAATATTCAGGTTTGAGGTTTAATAACATTTTGGATGGACCGAGAGCTGTCATTGTTCAATAATAACATTAATCCTCAAAAATACACCTTGCCTGATAATTGTGCACACAGTCTAATGTTACTGAGAGAACTTAGAATTTGCATCCAAGATTTCAAGGACTCTAAAGCCAGTAAAGTGTAGGATTTGAAAATGTCGGGCTTTGGCAAATCGTAGTGGTAAAATAAAAAAAGCCACACTGGCACACAGCAATATATGCTCTTTACTGTGTGTGTTGGCCTCAAATGCCACACAAAATGTGCTTCAAGGCTGCTGTGCGTGTAATCTATGTCCACACTTGCTTTGCATGTGAACGGATCACTGGGAATGGGCTTCACGTGTGATCTCAAAATTGTAGAGTCACTGGGCTTTTTTCAGGTGCAAATGTCAAAGGTGACGGTCCATAACACAAAATGCCCATGGTAGATAAAAATGGGAGACATCTGGTGGCTTGGGCCTTAACAAGTAATAAGCAGTCCAAAATATGATTCAAGGGCACGCACAATGGTGCAGTGACCTGACACACGTTGGTGCTGGACAGCTGACGACTGAAGAGGTTGTCCGGTTCCAAAAGCACAAACACGGGAACCATGCATGATTACAACTGTACAGGCCAGCGTGGGAGCTGCAATGATTTGGGAGGCAGACAAGTGGCTTAAAATGGGCCCATTAATATCGGAGCCTCCACACCAAACCAGACCATAGTTCCTAAACCTTTGGGTGGCCTGGAATGCTCACAAGTTTGTGGAAGGTTTATGAGACATATCAACATTTATTTTTTTTTAAAACAAGAAATTAAATAGGTTTTGAATGATTTCAGAATTCCTATATGATCCATGAGCAGCTCCCTCCACGGTCTTAAAAATAGGACGAGTACATGTGCCAGACCAATTCCAGAAACCTTGTTATAGACATTTACTTTTTGCTGTTACTGTAAAATGCTTTCCCCAGTGTATTGTGTGCACAACATCAGCTCATCGTCTAACAAACTGCTCTCATGCCTTAACAGCATCCTGCTCTCGGGATACCAACCACACCCAGCGGTGTCCCCTCACCTGCCTTATGAACCTGCTCAGTGGCTAATGATACAGCGGGAAGCTGACTCCGAGCTCCGAGTGCTTGTGGTGGGCTGATTGGGTCCCTGGTGAAGAAAGTTTAGTCAGGCAGGAGTCAGACGTAAGGCACAGAGCGCTCCTGCAGTCGCTCTGCCATCTTCAAATGGGCCATACAAGCTTGTAATCTACATTCAGAGAGGAATGCCAAGAGCTAATGCCATGGATTTTTGTACACACCTCTGAAAGAGATTGTTGCAAAAACAAGATATCCTTTGCTTGAAACATCTGACAGCTGCGCTTACAGAATTCCATGAATGAATGAAAGCACAAAACTCCTGGCCACAGATGGGGACAAACTCTCTGGAAATGACTGAAATTCTGTTGCATTCAGGAAAAAGTGTTGCCGCTTTCCATTTTTTTTCTTTCTCTCAGCACGACGGCTGTGTTTCCTGTCTCACACGTAGGTGGCGGACAGCAATTTCAAGAATCTCATCTCTCAATTTACGTTTCAAAGCATGTGTGTGATGTCCCACAGATGCTTGATGATGACTTTTTTTTTGGTAAATAAAATTTGTTTCCTCGTTGACTGCTATTTAGTTCCACATAGATAAGAATGCATCTCCTTCATTTAGCAGTGAATTGCCAAAGCAATTTGAGTTTCACTTGAAGTTGCTTTTGCTGCTTAAGCAACCAAAGGAGAGAACAGTGACAGATTGAGTCTAATTATTCTTCATCCATTTCCATGAACTATTGAGCAGTGAATATAAATTAAGATGATCTTTTCAGAAGTGGATATGTGGCAGATTAAATCCAAGAGCAGCACAGATGTGTGATAAACAGACTGGGAACAATGAGGAATGTATCTTACCTATGTGTTTTCCATACATGTGGTAGAAGAAGCCGAAGCAGTACGCAGGTGGGTTGGTGATACCATAAGGGTTTTTAGGGGCTACGTTGAAAAACGGACTTACAAGCCGTGCTTGGTCCCCTTCCTTCCGTGGTCTTGATGTCTCAATGTACATGTAGAAACCTTGAAACACAGGGAGTCATAAATATACATACGTACATATAAAGGAAGCAAGTACAATTTACAGATTTGCTTATTTACTTACTTATTATGAGTAAGTGTGTTTATTACAACTTGGGTCTTATTTTGTAGTTTTGTCGTTGTTAATATCAGTTTTGTTAACATTTTACAAGGAAACCGAGCGGTCAGATGAATATGAACACTTTAATCTGAACTATTGTATTTGGAGGTGAAACCAAAGGTGAGCGCAGCCTGAATATGAAATAATCCCTCACTACAAATCAGACCTGTGTGTACACAGTTTAAAGATAGGTTCAACAGACCATTGTTCCATTTGCAGGTGCAATAAATGAGAATGATCTTTTAAGATAATTGCCCAACAAATACAAATATGCTGCAATTACTTACTGGGAAACAGCACAAACAGTGGATGCACTTTTATAGGCAGTGTTCAGAATCCCAAAACTACTTTCTGACTGCCTACTGATATACCAACTAATTATTTGTCACTGTACACACGCCGGAATCGAGGTGTCCTTCGTCATGCTCAGTTGCTTTGTCGGCAAGTCTGTGATAGCATGATGGAAATGAAACCTTCCATATCAGAGATAAGGAGCAAGACTTTCTCCGCAGGACAGTTCTACTTTTACTAATAGCAATAACCAGGGGCAAATTGAGTAACCCCAATAGCAGTGCGGTCACATTTATGCTCCCTCAGTCGTGGACGGCAGCTGTGACGGCAGCCCTCTGATTGTGTCTGAGCCACATACAGTAATCTGAAGCCAATCTCTGCCCTGTCACAGGCACAGGGACGGTAGCTAGGGAGCGCCTCCACGCCCCTCCGGCCAAAATCAAATGGAATATCTCCCTCAGTTGAATCTCATATCAGATAATTATAAGCAAAGGGGAATAGGGCTGGTAATGAAATGCTGGACATTTCAAAACCATTAGGTGATTAAAGCCAGTGCATTATTTACCGCTTCAGCTGCTGCTGGTGCCACAGCACCATAATAGGAACTCATATTCCACCACAGATACCTTCCATTAGAGGCTTCATATAAAATCATCTGAAGGATTCCTACAAATCCAATTTTGGTCATTCTTTACTTATTAAGTTCTTGAATAAGGAATACATGCCTGTGTATCTAACATATTGAATAGAAAGCACTATCCAGATCTCTCTGGTTTAGGTACCCATGGAAACAGCAACAGAGACTCAGCTACAAGTATATCTTGAAAATAAATAATCAAGGCTGTTCATTGTTAGATATTGCTGCATCAAGCTACTTGTGACACAATGAGTACAGCTGAAATAATCTGTTATACAGTTGGGAACATTTGAGTCTTTCCAACTCATTTCAACATTTCTAAGAAGTGGAGCTTTTGGTGAGCATTTTCTGTATGAAGGTACAATGCACTCATGTTGCAAATGCTGCTAATCTGATATCTTCTCACATAATATAGCAATAAAATGATAATAAACAGTGTTGGCCTGTGCACTGTGGGAATCTGTTCATTCATGGATTACATAAAAAATATCAGAGTGGCGTCCATGTAAATGCATGCATTGAACCAACTGAACAGGTTCCGTGTTTTCAGAGTCTCACTGACTGGCAAAAAGAATCACTTACACCAACTTTGTTTTTGTTTTCCTATTTCTGCATATTTTATATTATAATGTGATTGTTCAGCTATACAGATAAATTCCCTGCTGAGAAACCTGTTCACTGGTTAGTGACCATCGAGGTTGTTGGTGTTTTGATCTACTGGTAGATACATCTATCTATTCTATTCATATCATTACGTATTCTCTGCACATAAAGATTCTTGTTCAGTGTCATGGGAAGCTGAAGCCTTTCTTAGCACGTGTTGAACAAAAGCAGGAAAACACATCAAGGTGTAACACATCAATAAACACATTCAAACGTGTTCTTGTTGGCAATTTAGAGTTTCCATTTGAATTACAGCTTATTTGACATTACACCACTGAACTTAACGTGCCACCAAGAGCATGGACCTGTGGCCACTGTACAGTATATCATACCTAACTGATCACTCGTCCAAAGAATCAATTAACTGACCCTTTGCTAAGCCCCCTGGCTTTCCATTCTTGCAGGTCACATATGAGGTTTACCATGATAACAGTGGCAGATTTACAGTCATTAACTTTTGAAACAGTGCGTCACTGACTTCAGACTGAGGCCGACAAAGCAGGCTTTTCATTTCTAGCCATTGATTTTGTTGGCAAACATGACAACTGTTGCCAGCAGACTTTATCAGCGCTAGATAGATAGATAATTATTGCTAATTCTAACCAATGAGTTGGTTGAAATGCTATCTCTGGATGACTGGCTTTAAAACAAGAACCCAGTGGAAAGGTCTTAAAGATGCACTTGCCGACTACATACATGATTTCCAGCCAAAAAACTGAAACTAAAGCTACATGTCCCAGGCTACCACTCAGCATCATCAGCAGCTGATGATCCACATAGAACATTGATTCTCAACAATCGGCCAGTGGTGACTACCAGGTCGCAAAAGAAGTGATTTGGCAAGAACCGAACATCCATCCACTCCCCCCCACTTTCTGCTAAGCACGAGCCATGAAGGACGTGCATTTTTGTAAATTTGTGCATAAATTTGCATTCAGTTCGGCATCCTCTCGGAATTATTACTGAAGCAGTGAAAAGCTTACAGCCCCTCCCCACAACAACAAAGTGTTTCTCCACTGTGCCATCCACAAAAAAACAACAAGACTGAACAAAACAGAAAAAAGACAGACTCTCCATCTGTCGCTGATATCTTTCATTCACGCATTGACAGATGTGTGAAAGATAGTTGTGAATATGCCCAAATTTCTCATTCAGTGGTGAGTTAAATTGAATTATACGTGGTATCTAAATAAACTTGAGTTGCAGTTTCCCACATCTCTCCTTCTGTCTATATGTGAGCGCTCCCTCTCTCACTTACACCAGCACCACTCTCTGTCGCTCTCCCTCTCTCTCTCTCTCGTCCTGATGCTGTCGGGCGTTCTGACAAGTTCATCATGACAGCAGTAAAAAAAAAAAGAAAAAGACTGAGCTAACAAAAGAAGTGTCTTGCTGTTGAAGGAGAATGAAATGAATGGGCCTGTTGAGGGGGAAAGGTTTCTCTGTGCTCACCTTAAGTCTGCACTTTTCTCAAGTGTGTTGTACATTCACTTTTCAGGTGTGTCCAACACGCTTGAATATTTATAGATTCTTGATTTTTTAAATAAGGGAGAACAACATGAAAAACCAATATCAGGCAGAAAAAGGTATTCAAAGCTGATTAATGGCCGATTGTTTTAAAAACATGTCGGGAGGATCTTTTAAAGTAAATCTGGGCACGTGGCTGGGTTTGCTGCAGTGTTAACTTCCTCAAATCTGATAGAGATGCAAACGTTATCCTAAACACTTGACACAGTAGCCACCTACAGTAGTAACATAGTTAGCTAAGCATGCTATATATACATTACAGCAGATAAACACAAGGTTCAATCCATTCCTTACAGTTTTGCTTTTGTTCTGTGTTCTTCATTTTTGAAAGTCTACAAAATGAGACACCATCCCTCCAAACTGTTTGGACATCAAGTATTGCATTTACTACAGCTAAGCTATGATTGGACAATCCCTGTTTGGGGAGGGGTTTAGTGATCATTCAAGACTTAGGTCAATGTTAGCCTTTTAGAGACTACTTACCCTGCTTGGAACCAGTGCGGTCACCACTGGGCCCAGTGTTGGGTGTATACTTGGTGTCACGTGTAGCAGCACTGTGCCGCGTCCAATCAAAATCATCATTCTTGTCCTGGGTGAACATGCAGATGGGCTCCTCCTCAAAACTGCAGTGGAACTCCCCTGGTGAGCCACAGAACAGAAGCAGGCTCTTACAGTCACATTACTATGAAAGAGTGAAAAGTTATACACAGCCCAGAAGTCTCCTCCTGTATATTTATGAGACGTCTTGCAGTGTGTGTGTGTGTGTGTGTCTAAGGTGGATATAAAACAGCAAAGTCCTAATTACACCATACTAGTGGTACCATATCCGGTTTCTTAATTTCTAAATTAAGATGTGACCTCTCACTGTCAGTGAGTCAGCATGTTTGGTTTCCCTGACAACCACATGCAGTTTAGTTCTGTTTGGAAATCTGCAGAGAGTGCTGCACCCTGAAAACACATATTGGCAATGTGTGTGTGTTTTTTCTGTGTGAGTGAGTGTATCAGAACTTGTTATTAGAGGCTATACAATGATAGCCCACTACCGTAGTGTAGTGGATAGCATTCAGTAAACACACACGCACAACTTAACACTAAATAATATTAAAGTACATACAAATCTCATGGGAAATAGTTTGGAGACACTAAATCCCATTTTGATTAATGAATTAATAATGTATTAATTGTTTTACAGGTGCTGGTTGATATTGTAGAAGTAGTAGTATGCACATAAGAAGTGAATCTGTTGAATCATTTTTTCATGATTTTTTCCTTGGATGTTTTGTATTGTCTCACCAGTCTGTGTCATCAGCTTTTAAAAACTCCCTCCTTCTCTAACACTCTCCATCTTCGCTGTGGTGGGTGTGCCGGTGAACATATTGAATACCCCCCACCCCCCCCTTTCCTCCATTGCTCTGCACACCCCCATGACTGCAAATTTAAACTAGTGGAGTGTATAGAGAGTGAATAAACGGAAGGTTTTTGTCACTTCTCAAAAAGAAAATGGATTTAATTATAACTTTAGCACAAGGTTATGATGGGTCATATGTAGGGGAACGTGTAACTACACTAATGAATAGTCGGAAATCACGCGTGTGGGGGAACTAACCCAATCAGTTTAATGAAGGGCTAGACACAGGATCAACAGTGTCAAAACCTCCATTTAATCCATGTAACAAACAAAGCAAAGCACCTAACCAGAGGACATGGTGCTGCTGAGAGTCAGTGTCCTCAAAGAGATAGTAAAAAGGAACATTTAGATTCAGGATGCAGGCATGTGATCTGATAAATATTCATTGATTTATTAAAATGAAGCTGGGAGCAGTTTGGAGTGGTGACCCTGAGAGGAGCAGAATCTGCAGCTTTTACTCTGGCAATGGAGGTAACATAGACTGAGGTAGAGTGTGGGTGGATGGAACGAGGGAAGCAAGAGGGCAGCGATTCTGCGAGGCAGAGAGAGAGGGAGAGAAAGAGACTGAAAGCCAAAGCAGGAGAGAAAGAGGTGGTGGAGTGGGAGAGCGGAGGAAGGGGCTTGCAAGCACTCTTGACTGCTCTCCTCATAGGCATGCAGATTTAAATGGAGGTCTGGCTCCTGGCGCTAGACACTAACGCCCCCATCCACTGTGAGCTAAACTAAATGTTTTGCCTTCTGCGCCCGGGAGAGATAGGAGGATTTGGAGGAGAGGCAGAGGAAGGAGGGAGGAAGAGGAGGCGTGCAGGTAAGATAGTTCCCTTCAGGGATTTGGATAATGATGTTGGTGATTAGGCTGTTTGTATATCTATATAAAAAAATAAACCACAATACACAACAGAACACTGCAGCACAGCAAACAATGATTAAGCGTGGATTCTCAAGGCGTGAATAATCTGAATTTGTAAAGTTTCAACAATGAAATGTGTCATAAATGGGACTAAACATTAAAGAATGTAAACACATACACAAACTCATGCATAAGTAATGCTCACAAAGCACAGAGCGGGCAAATGTACTCACTCACACAAACACACACACACACACACGCATTTATTGCGAATACACCCCATCCAAAATGCATAATGAGATTTAATCTCTCAACAAGTCAAATAGCCTAATACAGGTTTACTCAGAAATCCTAAAGGAAATCCTTATTTATCACACATCATTTAGTGCTACTTAAGGACACTTAGATGGATCTTCCAGCGCAGTTTGACATGTTGAGAGTGGGGTCTCCACGGGATGTACAGTTACTTTGAGTCTCCCCACTGTTCTCACAGACTGTGTTATGACAGAAGGAGCTCGCTCTCTAACGAGACATGCTAAGTGAGGTGCACATTACTTACTCAGGTGAGGGTTGATGGGAGCTGTGAAAGAGAAACGCCAGGGACAGTCATTAGTACAGAATATCTGAGCCATCTGTCAATACGTGGAACACTTATTAAAAGGAAATGTGCACAGAAGCAGACACTGCTGTAACAAACTTTTGCACCAAAACAAGAAAAATGTGGCCATATAATGTTTTGGGGGGCACTCTGCTACAGCTTGCACAGAAAGCATGCACACAGTAGCTGTTGATATTAACCTTCTGTCCTGTTGTCATCTACTGTTTAGGCGCAGAGCTGATAAATGTCTACATGAATAAAACTTAAGAGCTTGCACACTTTGCTCAGTGTTCTACTGTTATAAAACTAAATGAAAGAGGCCCACGGGAAGGCTGGAGATATTGTCCTGTGATATTAAAACACTGGAAGCATATTAGAGTGTGTACGCTCCATCTTCGTCAGGCTCTATTGCTTTCACAGTGCATAAACAAAAAAGTAAACACACAGTTAAACAGCAAGCAATCCACTGGCACACGCAGCACAGCGATTACTGAGCAGACAGAAAGAGAGATGTCTGGGATTTAAAGTGGAAAAGGTGACAGCAGTCGTTCTCCGCCTGTTATCAAATGTAAAAGACAGAGGGATTAGGAAGACCAGCCCGGCCACATTAATAAGCTTATAGCGAAACTGCTTATCATTATTTCCATTTACTGGCATTGCTGATGTTCTTGTTCAAGGTGACTTCCATTTAGAGCACTAAGCCTATTTTATACTTCCATTTAGAAGCCAATAAATCATAAAAATGAGTAATAATGGGGTGATTAGCAGTGGGTTGCTAATCACTTTCCTGTAAGATCCTTGATTCTTCCTGTGTTTTCTACACCCCCATTATGGAAACTTTTAGATCAAACACTGATGACTTGAGAGTCAATGATGTCCATTGAAATACATGCACGGCTTCTTTAGCATTCTGCCCACCTAACCACGGTTCAATGCTTCCCTCATTGGTAATTTTACTGCCGCAGCAAACACAGAAAGGTCAAGGGTATCACACAGACTTGCAACGAGCCAGTTAGTCGGCACTTCACTTTTTGCAGAGTAAATACCATTTAACCTGTCAAGAAGATTCATGGGCGTTTTCATGATCGATTGCTGAGCGGCTGAATAGATGCGATACATCGGCTTTACCACAAAACTACGTTGCCGCTTGATTTATGAAACCTTGCTGTTCATGGGGGGAATTGATTTGAATCCAACCAATTAAAGTGAGTAATAACAAATCATTCCTACAAAGGAAAACATGTACTGAAGAGTGCGGGAAGTACTGTATTATGGTGGAATTTCTTTTTAAAAGCAGAATCTCAATTTGTGATTTTGGTTTATTGCTGCATGGTTCAAGGAAATGTAGGCCCCACTTGCTCACTTGCATTGTGCAGAAAAGAGAAATATGCACACACACACACACACAAAGAAAGAGAGACAAAGACAATAAACTGTTGCATTTCCAATTGAACCATATAAAACATTCAGTGAAATGCAACGCTGCAGCTGAAGCCTCGTCATGAGGGGGGGGGCTGTACACCCCCATCGTATAAAGCTGTAATAATTTTTTATGTTAGCGATTGTTAAAATACCTTTATCCCAACCCCTCAGGCCTGTCAAACTGATGCTGAGTTTTCTGACAAAACTTTATTCTCTCAGCCCCCCTCCTGCTCACCGGCTCTTTCCCGCTCAACCTTCCGTTTCCTGCAACTCTCCTCTCCTCTCCCCCTTCTCAGTCCTTCCTGCGGCCCGCTTCTCCCCCTTTCTTTCTTCCAAGTGTGTTGTTAAAGAACGTGTGACAAGCCCTCAAGCAAACTGCACAGGCTTTAAAAAATCTCTTAAGAGAAGTAAAAAAGGGGCCAAGCAACAATGTGGCAGCACTCTGCTTTCCCCTCCAGATAAAAAAAGTCTCAAATAATGAGAAGATCAAATGTAATTTTCATACAAGATAAACAGATAAACAGACCCCGTTATCATGAGGTGAAGTGAAGTGATTTTCATTGCAGCTCTTTAAAAACTTCTGTTATGACAGGTCATGTCCTTAACCCACATATTAGCCACATGTCTGGTTCCTACTTTTCCACCGGAGAGGACAAACAAACTGCTGCTTGATGCATGAGTGCCTTCCATTCAAATTGTCTAATTTTGATTGAAACACAAAGTGAGCTCATTGACCGCTAAAGGACGGCCATCCGTAGAGGATACAAACAGTGACTTCATCTTGGCAGGATTCCCTGCCCACTGGCCTGTGGTCGTATTATAAGAACAGCAGACAATTCCAAGGCTGCAGCCAAGTGTCCTCATAGACAACAGCAGTCCAGCTTCTTTTATTTTTTTTTACTGACCTCATAATCCACACTCTCCAAGATTCCCCATCCATCATGTTTAGGGGGTCTGGGTGGGTGCCATGACGTTCTGTGAAAGCCCTGTGACGGCTTCACAGCACCAACCATCAGTTGGAATAATAACAGCCTGGACAAATCTAATTCAGCAATCTTCCCCTAATGTCTCCCTGACAATAATAACACGACTGACATCGCACTATTGTGTCTTTCAATCAAACAGTTTCTCCTGAACGGAGGATGTAACTGCACTGGTCCTGCAGGAACACATATAGCCACACAAACACAGCCAACACATGCATAATCATTTCCCATGTGTTTCCCGTCAGTGTGCATATGACACATTCGTGCAAGCAAATGATTCCTTAATGGACTTATTGAGCTTTGCTGTGGTTTAAATAGTAAGTAGAAGATTAAGACAAAATAAAACATGGGCAAAAACACATGTCCTGGGAAAAATATGCAAAAAGAACACACCGCTAATGCAAATATATAACTAATAGAAGCCATGAGGCTGTGCCATATCACATCACTTATGATAATATCGGTATAATCGGTATAATATGTTATTTCATAAATGTGTGTCACATCACCATATTAAAGGTATAGCTAGATGTTAGTGTCTTGACTACGTACAGCTACAAACAAGAATGACTGAAAGCAAATGTAACATTGCTGCCTACTCTGCCGCCACCAAAAAAGCAACTTTGGTGGTGTGTAAGGTCAAATCTACAACCAACCATGGCAATATGCAAGATGATGGCTACAGTAAAGAGGGGCAAAGCAACAAACATATTTTGCCATCTCAAGCAGAAGCATCCAGTTGAGTGTAAAGAAAGCCAGAAACTATGTGATGAGAGTCTGGATCCCTCCATGTTCCTGCTATTATTGTTATTGGTCTTAGTATTACTATTATTATATTGCTATTATTATTATTATTCATATCAATACCATTACTACTGCTATTGCTTTACATGTCTGCGTGGAACTATACTGTTCTGTGCTGCAGTGTGTTCTCTTTCCTCCTGCTCTCACTCTCTATTACATGTATCCTGAGATAACTTTGCTACTCTAAACAGACAAACAACATTTGTGCAGCCTAGCATAAGGCAAAGACAATGCAAGCTTATTTATACAGCACTATTCAGACACAAGGCAATCAAAGACCTTTAAAAATAAATAAATAAATAATTGGTTCTACTCCATATGTCAGAAAATGCAGATGGTGGAAAGAAATCACCAAAGTGGTCGTATTTTTGCTAAAGTTTACCTACAGATATGATGTTTGAAACATCTCGTTGAAAAGTCTCATTGACTGTTTGACATTTTGGGAATAATGCTTATTTGTGTCCTTAGCAATACCACTGTAATGTCTAACCATTAAATATGAAGCTGGAGCCAGCATCTGGTTAGCTTAGCTTAGCATAAAGACCGGACACAGGGCAAAACAGTTAACCTGACTCCAGGTAACAAAATCTGCCTACCAGCACCTCATAAGTTCACTAAGCTCACTAAGCTCACTAATTAATATATCATACAGCAATTTATCTTTTGTTTGATTCGTACAAACGTTTAAACGTAATAGGCTGAGGTTTAAAAATGAAGTTACTGCTCCCGGGGTAGCTGTTTCGTCCTTTTGCTAAGCTAAATGACAGCTGGCTGCAGCCTTATATTTAACAAACAGACATGAGAGTGGTATCTTCTCATCTAACTTTCTGCCACAAAGTGAATAAGTGTATTTCCCAATATGTTGAACTATTAATTTAAATAAAAAGAAAACCCACACTATATAAGACAGTACTCCTAAGCATGTACACAACATACAGTGCTAAGATAGCAGCTATACTATCTTTTGCAGACTACTACTGCATGCATAGACAAGTGGTTCTATGTTGCTAGTAAACATACCCTGCAGTAAATAATGGAAGCCCTATGTTGCATGCTTGAGTATTTATTTTTCATGTACAAAAATAAAAAATATATAAAACTTTCAAAAACTGTGTTTCAATGAGTACTCAGAGACAGACACAGAGAGTTGAGACAATGATGGAACAAAAGCTCAGAGAGGGATCACACTGAAGCATCAGTGGTGGTCCAATAATAACACCCCAACACCTACACAACTATAGCAGGCGACAGAAATCCTCAGAGGCAGAGGACTGCATCTAATGTAAGATTTAGTGGGTTTTGACTTTCGGGCAGGCATCTTACTGCTTATGTCACTACGAGCTGCATAAAATGGAAAATTAAGAAATAGCAACGGTGTGTGTGTGTGTGTGTGTGAGAGAGAGAGATAGTGTTATTGTTATGGGAGAAACCAAACAGATGCTGAGTTTGTCACTGCAGCAAATTTAAAAGAGTGTCTTTGGAGCTTGGTGACACAACCATCCTTCATCATACAGCTGGGGACACTATAACCACTTTTGTGTTTTCTTGCCAACTCACAGAAAAGCTGCTGCCATCAGCTTTATGCGCATCAGAATGATCGCTTGGCCTACTGGGCAATGATGAGCAAACTTGCTCGTACTTATATTTTAGAGGCCTTTTGTTCTTCACAGGAGGACAGCAATGTTGATCCTAACAGCTAACAAAGGGGCTAACAGTCATATTTCTTTGGTTTGTTGTTGTTTTCAGGGTCATGGGGAGCTAGAGACAATACGCTCTAGTGAAAGGCAGGATGCATTCACACAAACATACAAGCACACATAGATGGACCAAGACAGAGAGACAAATACACTCACATTCACACCCAAAGGTTATTTGGAAACTTCTGACCTATATGTCTTTTTGACTGCTGGAGGAAACCAAAGCAAACACAGGGAAAACAAATGCTCTACATGCTCTACACTGTAAGAACCAATTTCTTTAGTTTTGAGTAACTGCTTAATTTGCTTTGTGCATTGCATTGTGGGAAAGCAGTGTACAACAGCACACTCAGAAATCTGTGTTGCATGCTAACTGTTAACTTTGTGACTTTTCCAGCGTACACACGCTACAAACTCAAAAGCTGCTGAGATGTAGGGTGGATTTAGGGCACAGGTAAAGAAATTGAGCTTTCCATTATTTCACACAGCGCACTGGCTCATTCACCAGCTACTTGGCTACCAGCTGATTAGTAACATCCAATCATACTCATTCAAGTGTACAACACAGTTAAAACATGACACTAATGAATGATTCGTTTTTTCCAGCAGAATCCTCGATGCTGCACAGATTGTTTGACAGCTCCCTCAAACAGCAGAGCATTGTCCGCCAAATGTAGCTGTATAACCATTTGCTATCAACAGTCACACGAGTGTCTCTGACCCAAACTGAAGTTTGCCTGAAAGTGATGAAAGTGCTAAATATAGGTGGCTCAGTAAAGAAATCTTAACAATATAAGTGTCTTATAAGTGTATAAGTACAATAATAGCTGGGTTTCTCTGCCTTCCAAGAAAATATCACATTATATTTATATAACCAGAGATTAGAATGAGCCCAAAACATAAAGATGTTGATTAATTATGACAGCATGAAACAATGGAAAAAAATCATACACATTCATTAAATAAAAAACTATTAATTGATGAGCTACAATACAGCACAACAGGTGCCTGTTCCCCAGTGAGAGTGAAGGGGAAGTGATGATGGTGATCATGGACTGGGGGGACAGGGACACGTTCTCTGAGCAGAGTGGATTCTGCTCAGACCTACATTAGGCTGCTACAGTGACGTCATGCTGTGCGTGGGAGAACAGAGCAGCCCTAGAGTGATAATTAGTCCAGAGAACTTGCAATATATTATTGAAAGAAGCTATTTGTTATGTGAAAAACAGCTCAGGAGACAAATGACATCTTCTGGCAAAAAAGACACACAGAAAAAACACATTGTTATGGGGGAAACCGAGTAAAGCAAAATATGACTCATCTTTGACCAGCTCTGTTTGGGCTTGTAACCCCAAACTATGTGTTTGAGTCATCTGATGCTTTGAATTCATGATGATCTTGCATGCACAAAAACAACAAGACAGCCTTTGCCCCAGTCCAGGATAGACCTGACTCAATCAATAAAGGCCATGAGGAATGATGATTGACTGGCAAAGAAGCAAAGCAAGCTGATTCCAAGCTGTCTTCTGGAATTTTACTGGTCCTTCCTCATACGTATCATACGTGATACATAATCATCCTGATCATCGTAATGATTGGTGATACTTGAGTGAACGTTTAATATCCATCTGTGTTGATGAACATGTGTCATGATGCAGCAGCACAAACTTGAGCTGGAGTTAATTTAAGACTATTTCTGAGTTAGCTGAGGGATAACATTACCAGCTGTAGCTGTAATTCTTCCACCTGTGCAACCACATGTGTAAGCAGACTAAAGTGAGTTCGGCTCTCCAGTGTCTCCCCATCCCTCTTTTTCTCTCTATTTTTTTTCCAAACATGAAAACATTAAAATACTGCAGGATGAGTAGACTAATTAGTCTTCCAAAAAGTCCCTAGAATTCATATATAACACTCACCGCTGTAAGTGACAATCCGGATGGTGGAGTCACCCTCTCCAAAACGTGTGATGGGGGTGAGGCGCACCTCGTAGGATTCAGGCTTTATGAGCTCAGTCAGGTTGTGTGTCATTAGCTCTCCTTTGTTGATTGCTCCATCCACAGGGATCTCCTGCTCCCACCAGCGCTGCAACCCCATCTGGATGGGAAGAGGAACCACAAGAGCTTCAGATTATTAAAAAGTCAAAACACAATTCTGTTCTGTTCTGTACCTACATACACAAACAGACATTTTATAAGGGAGTTGCAGGGTTGTAGATATTAAGTCTATTGTCTGTTCCACTCTCCGGAACGGAAGGTGGTGGTAATGCACCTGGGTGCCAACCGCTGTAAAACTAGAAGAAAAAGAAGAAGATATTTTATACATAATTGACTTACAAAAAGCAATTGGAACCATCAACCACAATCTGCTATTTAAAAAGCAGTTAGCAATGGGTTTGTATCCATCAGAACTATAATACTTTGATTCATATTTTACCCATAGGTATCAGAAAGTTGAGGTTCAAGGTTATCCTATAACCTTTAAGTCAACCTTTAACAAGTATGTGTCCCACAGGGATATGTTTTGGGCCACCTACTGTTTTTATTATACATGAATGGCTTATTGGTTTTGCATAAGAATGAGAACACATTACAGAAAAGTGAGGAATTCAGTAAGATCAAAATTAACTTGTAGGCAATAAGACGTCTCTTATTTGGATTAAAATCTAGCTAAGCAAGCTACGTTTTATTGTCCTAGATCAGGGGTTGGCAACTCCCGGCTCTGGAGCCGCATGTGGCTCTTTATTGCCTCTGCCGTGGCTCCCTGTTGCTTTGACAACAAATACATGGAAATAAATAGCGGCTGTTTTTATTTTGCACAGTGTACTATTTTTCAACGGGAACACCTCTTATGTTGGCGATTGAGGTGAGTCAACCCGATCTTGAAATCGATCTGGCTGACATAGCTGATAAGGACTTATGGGTGTCCCAAGTTCAAAAGCCTGACTGCTGATCACGAAGATGTCGCCCGTCAGAAAGCCACTCTCGTGCAAGAGCATAATTGGAGCAACATTGAAAATCAATTCCCAACACTTATGTGAACATGAAGAAGTCCTGTCCATCTTTGGATCAACGTACTTATGCGAGCGAGTCTTCTCAAGCACGAACTACATACATTTCAAACATTGCTGTGTGAAGATCAAAGTCACATCGTACAACCCTGAAAAAGAGAAGCTCTGCTGTGATATTCAGAAACAGGTGAGAACACTTTTATTTAATTGGCTATAGGCTAAAATTATTTATTGTAGACCCTGAGCTCATGTAGCTGTGTTTTATGTTCAGGGTTTGCAGCACGTGGCTGAGGGGAAAAAACAGAAGAGGGTGACAGCACACAAAAATGCACTTTTGTCATAACTGAATTCAAACTGTCAATTTTTTATGTTTACTCTTTGTAAGCTATAAGGCTGCAGCTAAATGTTTTATTTAGCCCAAAGCAGACTTCTTTTTATTTCATTCATTTTCCACAAATATAGGGAGGACTCAAACAGGCCTGCAGAGTTCAATTTATTTCAAAGTAGCCCTGCACATGCCAGTGTTTTTTTTCTCCTCTTCACAAGAGTTTGGTGTTTTCATTTGTTTATAACAGGAAACATAACAATAAAATGTCAACAGTTTTTTTTATTGTCGTTCCTTAATTTCATAAATGAAACAAACTATAGTTTTCGTATACTATAATATATGTATACAACTTTATAAACAGTGTTATCTTCATTTGAAGGGTCAAATATTTTTTGTGGGTCCAGATTAATTTTTTGGGTGGGAGAGGGGGCAAAAATGGCTCTTTTGATAGTAAAGGTTGCAGACCCCTGTCCTAGATGGTCAGATTTATTTCTGCCAAACCCTCTGTAAGCAACAACACAACTAGGTTTTTGGATGGAAAAGCTGATTCAACTGATAAGGGAAGTCTTTTGAGTTGCTTTGATTAGTCACTCTGTTCGTGGTTTGAAGGTTCAGGAACAACACCTCAAGTTAAGTTCAGATCTCAGCACAAGTTAGTCAGGGTTGTGTTGGGTTTGGGCAAAGGGGCACATGTTGGCAAACAGCACTTCCAACAGCTTGGGTGGTCACCCTTGAAGAATAAAGTCTTACAGCAAGTTAGTGAGGAGCATATTGATGTATGACAATGGAGGCCCTTAGCATCTCAAAGACCACCTTTGTAGAGTTGGGGGAACTCATGACCACCAGAGTAAAGCTTGCAGAGGTTTAAGAACCAACATGGGTATCTGCTCCTTTAGGTTCTGCGTTGGCAGGAACTGGAATACATTACCTTTACACATTAAACAAATAATTATTCACCACAATTTTAAAGCAGCTATAATCAATATTTTTATGTAAACACTAAATGACCTTATTACTTGTATGTGAAAGAGGTTGCTTGTAGTTACAAACCCACTGAGAATTATCACCCATTTCTGTAGTTCACCTTAGCTGTACAAAGTATTATAGCCACTTTCAGCTCATTGTTTTGGTTTTATGCCTCGCAACTCTTCTATTTGGGTTCAGGATCAGTGCTCTGTTATCAGCACAAACCAGCTGTATGCTACCTCCTCAGCATCAAACGGCAGAATTAGTGCAGTTAGCGACTAGCTGGTGAACATAGGGCAGAGTTTAGCAGCTAAAGTGGCAGACATTTCACCCAGGAGTTGGTGGAGACCAAAAACAGAGCTAAAAGGAGAGTGAATATTGGAGTACATTTGACAGGAAACCTTGGATGTAGAGTGTCACCTAGTCACCTGAACTCTTGCATTGTTGCTATCTTTACATCAAGGACAATAATGGGAATAACATTAGATTGCAACAATTAAATCTGTCAAGATGTCTTAAATTCCCATTGCACTCTCGACATGTTTGTAGTTGTGTGTGATTTAATGTCATCTGTCCCAAATAAATTAAACTACATTAAAATATACTGCTCAAAAAAATTAAAGGAACACATTGAAAACACATCAGATCTCAATGGGAAGAAAAATCATGCTGGATATCTATACTGGTATGGACTGGGTAATGTGCTTAATAAGTGTTCCTATAATTTTT